>CAXKVX010002946.1:0-42418 GCA_964058865.1 Eleocharis quinqueflora | reverse complement strand
CCAACGATTCTAACCCAATATTTTTTTTCAAAGACACTTCCCAATATTTGATGCATGTGGCATCGAATCATGTCAATTAAATTAGGAAACAATGTCAAATTTACGTTTAGATACACTGTACCAAATTATATCAGAAAAAGGGAACAAATTTAATTTGTAGATACGACGCATCGAATTATCTCAAAAGCTAATTGATGCATGTTCATCGAATTACGTCTATTAAAAAAGGAAATAATACAAATTGTTTAGATAGACTGAATCAAATTATACCAGAAAAAGGTAGCAATACAAATTTAGTAGATGCATCAAAAAGGAGACAACACAAATATGTGATATCTTGCCAAATGTGCAAAACCAAAGAGAATTATCAATTCATGCATCCTTTAAATTTATTATTATAAACTTTATATTTAATTATAGTCATTTTCTGTATGATACATGGGTGAAGTTATGGTGCTTGCGCATGCACGTGCTTGGGCATTGTGCACCCTCTGATGTGCATCGAGATTCTCAATTTCGATGGGCATCGGAGGGTGCATAATGCGCAAGCACCATAATTTTGCTAATTATACATATCAGTACTCAAATTTAGAAGATTTTGATTGATAAAATTAGCAGCAACGTGTAATTAAAATAATGGCAAGATAAACAAGTTGAAGCATTTCTATAGTATAGCTAAAAGGAAATAACTGAGTTAATTAAATGTCGACAAATTATCAACCGGTACCATCAACCCTACTAATTTTTTAAATGAAAATCCAATATTCTCAAAGCAAATACATCAAAAGATTACAGAAAAACAAAGAGAAACGAGGGAAAAAGAAATTGCAATAACCCTAACAACATTATAAATAGAGTGCAAGTTTTCTCTAGCAATTACATACCACTCATAAAATACTAATCTAATGGAAATTTTGTCTCATTAGATAATATCCAACCCAAAGATCATATCTCTCCAGCTCAAATAACACTTGGTTTAAAATTTGCTATCAAATCCATGAACTTACGAGTCGATTCTGTTTCAACATGCTCCACCCCATAAATCACCTCTTTAATATTCATAGCACTTGTGCACAGATCTTCTGCCACATCATATTTCCCCATTTTTGTCATGATCTTTGCCCTCGTTTCCAAAACAGCAGCTCGTAATGCGGCGATATCACGAAGAATTGACGGCTCAGATTCAATGATAGATCGACTTTTTCCGCCAAATATAGACTTGCTCTTCCTGCTTGCCTCAACTTCATTTAAAAGAGAGCTTTCTAACAATTCGAGCCTTTGAGTAGTAACACGCAAAATCTCCAAAACAACACTGCATAGAGATAGCTCATTGAGGCTATATGTGACAAGAGGAATTACCAACTGCTTAATGAAGAACAACAAATCACGTGGTGCCAAATCAATGGGAACAGGATGGTACAATCCAAATTTGAGCACCATGAAACTTGCAGACCAGACATGATCACTGTATTCTGGTAAAAACCCTTCATCAATAATTGCCTCAATAAAGAAGCAATTTGGCTCTGCTGCATCACTCCTCTTGCGTGCATACAACTTGAAAATGTCATGAAAACTTACATGACCGGGTTGACGACAACTCCTTGCTATCCCCAGCGCCATGAGCATAGGCAGCACATCTGCCTCCTTGCCTTCTGCATTTAATGCTCCCATGCATAACATGCTATCACGCAATTTTTTCCAAATGTTAGAGTTGGAATGCAAAGTGTGTCGCCATGTTGCATATTCCAGCATGCTAGCCGGTATTGGAGATGGTCCGAACCTGGTGCTCGCCTCGATCATTATTAATGCCAAATTTTCTCCATCTCTGTAAAATTGGTTAAAGAGAGAAAAACACACATCTAAGAGTTTAACAAGAGAAGAATTGCACTGAAAAACTGGATCCTCTTTAGGAGTGTATGAAACCTCCACATGTATTGGATTATCTAGTAACTCCAAAAGGCTTTGTGCATCAATAGCTAATTGTGATAACATGGATCGGACAAGCACAAGCCCGAATGGAAGTCGTCTAAGTTTCTCTTGTATAATATCTAAAACACCATCATCTTCATTTTGCAGGAATAGAGAATTCTCTCCTTTTATTAAAACCATGGCCTCAGAAAGAGATGGATATGGAAGCTTAAATTGCATGATGTTAAAAATGCCAGGCAAACGAGTGGAGATTAATACATGAGCCTGGCTTGTGTAAGTAGGTAAAAGATCTAATATAGGTCTTGCATCCCAAAAATCGTTCTCCATCTCTAAGTTATCAATTATTAATAAGTATGGTATATCTCTTGTGAATTCTTTACGCACTTTACCAATCGCCTCATCTTCTATATTAATACTAACACCAGATCCATTATCTATACCGGCTTCAATACCCAACGGACCCGACAACTTCATATAATTCTCCCTCAAGAACCTTGCCTCACCACCAACCCAAAACACAGCCTTGTACCTCTGCGAGTGCCGGTATGCAAATTCGAGCAACAACTCTGTTTTGCCAATGCATGTTTCTCCGGTCACACAAACAATGCCTCTACCATCATACAATCCATTTTCTGCTATGGTAACACTCATTTGTGCTTCTTGTTCTTCAGTAAGCAAAGGCTTCTTCCCCTTCTCCTTTCTTTTTTCTCTTTCTTCTTTTTCTATTTTTGAATCAACATGCTTTTCTTCATCACATCCTTCTATGTAACCAAAGAGAATAAACTCTAGTTGCCGCAATTCGTGTTTGCGACCAACGAAATTGTCGTTACGAGGAAATGGTAACTCATGGAAGGGTGATTCTGACCATTTTTTAATAGCTTCAACTATGTTTCTCTTGCCTAGTCTTTTTCCAATAAAAGCTACTACATTCAATATGCAATCCCTCAAACTACTAGCATTAGCCTCAAAATATATATCAACCCTAGACAAACCATCCACAGCCTCTATCCAGTCTTCCTTTCTCCCACCATAATTCCGCCAAAGGTCACCACCGAACCGGCCCCACAACTCCCCTTCTCTTTGAATAACATCTACTGAAACACAATCATCCCTTGTTAGGCCGACAAAAATTGGCACAAGCTTTCTAGTCTGACAAAAAAGAAAGATCTCCTCTATACCAAAAGCACTTGATAAGGACTGAATAGTAACCACTACAATTCCTAATGGTGCCCCATCCATAGCAAATCTAGCGGCACAGTGGGAAATTGCATCGTTGTTCTTGCTTCGATCTGCGGAGAAGACCGAAACGCCGAGAATTTCTAGCTCAGCCCTTAGCCATTTCACGAGTCGATGGCTAAGAGGTGAGCCTAGTTGGTTGTGACCAATGTAAACATCACATGATCGAGCGCGTGCAAGCGGGGTTGGCACGTCATGACTTGTTGGATTTGATTCGAGAATATGAGCCGTCAAATTATAATTTCTTAGAAAGGGAATCGGCTCAATTGATGGATGTCGTGAAGGTTCTTCAAGATTGATTGATTTGGAATTGATGGATGAAGAGTTGCCAGCTTCTGGTGTGAAATGAGGAGATGACGAAAAGGAAGAATGATCCATGAATTAATAGACAAGGAAACAAAGATATTGAATTAGAGAGAAAGGAAATCTTTAGAGGTTTAATTAGAAGGAAGGAGATCTTTAGAAATAGTTATAGTACAAAGAATTTTGAAAGGAGATAGAAACAAGTGATGTTGCCATTCAAGAGGAAGAGAAATAATGGAAAAATTTACATTGCTTCCAAACATATGCACCTTCCATTTGATCCAATTCTCACTGATTAATGTCCCCACTAAAAATTTAAAATGTGTGGGATCCACATGCAGTAGTAGTGAAAGAAACGAGTGAACAGAACTTACAACCTCTATCAGCGCCATAAAAAGATATACTTACAATGGGAAATCTTTAGTGTACAAATTAAATAAGTATTTTATGTTTGAAGCTATGAAGGAATAAATAAATAGTTTGATAGAGGAACATTTTAGTACAGAATACTTTGTTGAATAATTCTCATATCCAAATTAAATATATTTGTACTCTTGAAATAGTTTGTAAATTGTAATGCTTTAAGTCTGAATTCCTGCATATAAAATTCAGTTAGAAATTAATTAATACCATGGACCGGATAATACTTATGTTGCATTTGATTATTAGATTGAACTTATTTGGACAACAAAGTTGGTCAAAAATCATTAATGAGTACATTATTTAAAAAAAAAAATATATATATATATATATATAGTTGGTAATAAATTTCACCACTATAAATAATTTTATCTGTTAATTTGTTTTATTGTATCCAAAATATCTTCATTAAATTAATTGGATGATTTGCTACTGTATCCAGTTCATTAATTAAAGGCACCCACTTTGCTACTGTATGCATGGAATCCGAATCTGCTGTTATTTCGAGGGAAAAACAGAGTCATTTTTTCTTCTCTACATCGAAAGATTGATTACAAACAGTTCGGATTAATTCTTCTTTCTTCTTGGAAAAATCATATTCCTCGATTTCGAATTCAACGGACCCGAGCGGAATAACACAGCCATGTTATTCCTATTCGGAATAACAGCGGATATGAATTCGAATGCATGCATGTAGAATTAGCATCAACCCTAGCTTTGATCAATATAATCATGAAAAAAATATTTCATATTAGATTGGAGACACCTTGTGTTCTGATTGGCGGATAATTAAGAACGAGCAAAGCTTTAGCCAATAATATTATACAATACACAAACTAATTTATTACTTGTAAAATGACAAACAAACTATTTTATTTATAGTTTTTCAGAGCCAAACCGGACACCAAATTATTTACAAAAATCAAAAGCCAGTTTCTGCAGCGGTTCATTAAAAAAATAAATAGCATTTATCTGCACAATAAAAGCCGGTCAAATTCATTAATTAATTAGTACATAGTGCATCATAATTATCACTGCAAAAAGACAAATTATGAAATAATTTTTGAGTAAATATAACTGTTCTCCATATTAGCGTTCCCTTACCCCCCCCCCCCCCCCCCCCCCTCACTCAAATGCAATGATAAATTATATTTTTAATTCTTTGTATAAATAATTTATTGAACAAATGCAATGATAATCATTTTTTAGTATAAAGACTTATACTAAAAAATATAAAAACTATTACATTTGAGTATAAAGACTTATATGAAGGACGTGTAAGGGAGACTTGTAAGAAGGAACAGTTAGTCGCTTCCATAATTTTTTGATAGGTTTCAAAGAAAACTGGTCATGCCAAATTAATTAGAAATATTGCTAACTTTGGCCAACGGTTTGGTTCCATTAAAGCATATATATTTGAACACAATATATAGTACAATTAAGTTGAAATTACGAGGGGATGTGCTATGACAAAAAATTTAAACTCAAATTAGTAACAATTATTTATTCTAATTAATAATGTGCAATCAAGTTAATTTCAATTCATAGTAGAATTAGCTTTAAGTTATTACTTGATAATAAAAAAAATTCTTATTTTTTAGATTAAGATGTGGAGCCCCCAACTACATTTAAACCTGCAGCATACCTTTACCACGAAAAAATTACGCGATAATTCGTTGATCATGCTTTACAAGAACCTTACCAATGCAAGTTTTTTTTTATTTTAATTTGGTCTAGTTTTAAGAACTAATATTTACCAATTTAAACATTAACAATTAAATAAATTCAGATTGATATTTTAAAGTAATTAAGATCGATATTTTATTCACAAGCAATTGTTTTAATGAACGCTGCAAAATATTTTTCAAATTAAAATAACTATACATGCAAGGTTCCACTAAAAAAATTTGGTAAGATTTTCAATCATCAGAGTAACACTTTTTTCCGACTGAATGATTGATATTTTTTAAATATTTGCTAAAAAAATTGTACATAATTGACATTTTTCACTAAAGGGTTGACACCTTTTAAGTTTTTTGTAGACATGGCGTTGTTTCAGATCGATTTTGTATTTACCAGAAAAAAAGATAAGAATTTGTGTAGATTGTAAGTTTATATCTAAAGAACATGTTGTCCCACAACATACATAAGTTTGTAGTTTCTGATTTTCATTTTTGAATATGTGTTCAACAAAACAAATGCGCCAAAATCACGAGAATGAAATGGTGGAAGCTATAATAATAATAATAATAATAATAATAATAATAATAATAATAATAATAAGATTCGCAAGTCTTTCAGATTTAATATGATGATGATATAAGAATAGACATGAGACGAAGGAGAAACAATGATAGTATGTGAGAGGAGATGGCAACTCGCATTTGAATGACTATGACGATGTTCATAGTGACTAGAGGAGAAAGATGCGGGTCTAAAGCTAAGCCACTTGATGGTGTAAAAGGTTATCAAAGAAAAGAATAAATGGTATAAGTGTTTGCATCATGACAGGAGTGCACACATCATAAATACAAAGCGATCGAAAAGAACACAAAGAGTTTAGGAAGACAAAAATAATGTCTATGAAATGGCTAAACTTCGAGAGAGAAAGACAAGAGACTTCAACCAATTTAAATACATCATGGATGAAACTAATAGACCTTTGGTGAAAATGATAAGATCAAGAGAATACTTTATCAAATTTTTAAATGAAATAAATGAGAGCACTTTTGAGTTAGATGATTCTTCTGATGACACCAATCGGTAACTTGTTGGCAACTTGTTTGAAGAATTCAAGAGTTTGTGGTAAAGAAAGCTTTAAAAAGAATGTATGTAGGCAATGTGTTAGGGCTTGATAACATTGAGGAATCAAGATGTGCATTAGAGGCGTATCAATAGTATTACTAACTACAATAATTTTAGGTCAAACAAAATGTCTAACAAGTCCAGGAGAAGCATATTGGTTCCAATATTCAAGGATATATGAGATATTCGAAATTTTACTAACTTCGAGAAAAGCTTATGAGACATATAATAAAACTTTGAAAGATAGTATTTAAGTATCGTTTAAGAATGATGATAAGTGCTACAAACAAACTAATTTGATTTTATGCTTGAAAGATCGATCACAAAAATGATTTTCTTGAGAAAATAGTTTATGGGAGTCACATGGTACATTGACTTAAAGAAAACACATGATTAAATACCGAGGAATGATGAGCTGAATGCTTGAAAAAAAGAAAGTCTCGATATTGTTACTGGTGAATTTAATTTTAAAATATTATTATGGTAGAACTAAGCCAAAAAAATTTGTATCTTTTGTTACTTTTTAAAAGTAAAATTACAAAATTACATATTTCTCTCAAAGAATGAGTTATTGCACAATATTTTGTGCATCTGATAGACTATTATGAAATCAATTTAGAGAAAAAAATTAATCTTGCACGGAGAAGAGAAAAAGCCCGAAAAGGAAATGGGCCATGTCGCAAGAAAATAATGCTTGCAAAGTCCAACTCTCGTGAGCAAACATCAGTCAAACCCTAACAAAGCTAGGGTTTTGATTTCCGCTTGCCCATTTTCTTGTCGTCTATCTCTTTTTCTCTATTACAATTTTGCCCCCCTTAAAGACTACAACCCAATGAATATCCCCTTTCACACACCATTCGAAGAAGAAAATATTCATTTCTCTCTCACTCTCTTTCATTCTCTTTGGATTAGCTTCTAAAGGCTTGACTGAGGGAAAAAGTAAGGTTCTTGTGTGGTGGTTGTGGTCAAGTGATAAGGAAGATCTCCACGAAAGAGGCATCAAAACTTTACAAAAGAATGTCTTTGTTGAAGAATAACGGTTTGGCCTCTTTTCTCTTTCTTTTATTTTTTTCCTATATATGTTTGATTTTTTTTATTTTGTATTCTTGTTTCTTTTCTCTTTCTTTTATTTTTTCCTTTATATGTTTGACTTTTTATTTTGTATTCTTGTTTCTTTCATCATGATTTGTTGAATTCCTTATTTAGAGTAGGGACTCATGCTTCATATGACTATGCATGTTTGGATGCTAGAAGGTTGCATTATTGTGGTTTTATTTTTTATGTGTTCTTTGTTTAATGCATGCTTAAATTATTTATAAAAATATACTATTGGTAGATAGTATGTTTTATGTCGTATTTCTTAAGGGCGACAGTCTTGAGGAATTAAGCACCTTGACTCCTTGAGTTAGATTATTATTAGTTTTAGAAGATAATAACTAAATACTCATGTCTTACATTACTTGGTAAGGGGGATTCAGGATTTTTTTCAGAATGGTTCAAACTATAGATTTTTTTTAGGATGGTTCAAAATGATGCATACTTTTAATTTTTTTTTCAAATTATAAACATATTTTTTAGAAATTACTTTTAATGGATTCGTCGTTTCTTGATATGGTAACACACAACCAAACGATATGCGAGTCAAAATCAAGCTTTTAAAATAGATTTAACGTTAAAATGGTGAGGTGATCACTTAACGGTTAACGTTAAAATAGATTTATACGAAAGTTAAACTAAAAAAACGACCAACCAATTTCATATATTATTTGTTTATTTTAGACTAAATTATGATGCAAACATGCACACTTTTTGTCATATGTATGACTGTATGTAACTATGTACTATATAATGTATTTTACAATATTATTAACATTGTTGTTTTTTCATCATTTAAAAATATGCATGATGTGATCTGATATATTTAATAATTAGGATTTAGAATGTATTTTATTTTGGGAATGTGCTTCAATGTTTATTTTTATAAAATTCGCTAACTAATTGCATAAATAGCACCAGCATAATAACATCTCCTGTCAGCATTAATATAATACACAAGTCTAATATACTCAAGCAATCAACACCCCATCATAACACTGATGGATAACTGAGCCCACAATAACTAACCCCAAATCAGTAAAGTAGTAAATAAAAATAGAAAAACTAAATTAATCCAACAAGTTGACAAAGCACCAAGTACATTATAGTAAGCATCAAGCAAAAAATAATAATAATAAAATAAAAAATCCCATTAAATCAAAAATTTTAACCCCATATTTTAACGGATTTACACAATTTTAACGAAGTTAAAACCGTTAATTGGTAAAAAAATCCGTTAAAACCGTTTTTCCTAGAAATATAACACCGGAGCCATTTCCCCCATTAAAACTGTTAAAACAAAGTTTTAACTTCGTCTTTTAAAAGCTTGGTCATAATAGATACTATACTAGAGTGTTACTATGTTGAAAATTTAGGTATAAGCCGTGACAGAATTGCAGCTATAGGGTGTGTTTGGATCATGCAATGATTAGTGTAAAAATAGTGCTATTTGAAATGTATAAAATAATGGAATGTATTTATTTTCTTTAATTAATGATAATATTAATAATAATAAATAATGATAATAACACTTATAATAGTAATATAAATAATATAATAACATCACCATAATGATCTAACATTATAATAATAATAATAATAAATGATAATATAATAATGACATAAGTAATAAATAATTATAAATAATAATATAATGATAATAAATAAATATAATAGTAATAATGATAATAATGATAATAATTAATATAATAATAGTAAATAATAACATTAATAATGATAATTATATAATAATGATGATGATGATAAATAATGTAATAATATAATGATAATAAATATTATAAGAATAATGATAATATATAATATAATAATAAGTAATAATAACAATAATAGTGATAATGATAATGATAATTATATAAAAATAATATAATGATAATAAAATAATAATTTTGTTAACCTTGCACATGCTAATTTCACTAATTCAATCTTTTGATTGAGTTAACAAAATAACAAGAACAGTGCATTAACCCAAACTATTGTTATTTCAAATTTTGCCCTATCCCGAAAATAACGCTAACGCGAAGTTATCCAAACACTTCTATAATCTAAATTCTAATTGGGATTCCAACTTTGTAAATTATAGAAAAACCATGCAAAGAATGTTGTGATTGAGATGCATGCCAATTATAAAAAATTCAGCAAATAAGAGATAATTTGATGTCTCTGAAAGGGGTCCATTATTGGCTCACGAATGTTAATAAGAAAATATTTAATGGAACACATTTATTTATTTATTACAAACATAAAAGAAAAATATATTCAGGTTGTAATTCTAATTACCTTGCAAATTCCAGCCAGGCGCAGATGATGTTCCTTGCATCGTTAAGGGATGAGGATCAGAACTCATCAGAACTCAAAAGTATGGAAAAGCATCATGTGCATGCCATTTAAAATTTAAATAAAATATGCTACGTAGAATGTTGATGTATGAATACAAACCGGGTTGATGAATCAAATCTCCGTAGATTAGTTATAAACGCCCCTAATATAAACCCCGCAACTATATATAAAGGCCCTCATACCAATGGAACCGGATTTGGTGCTGTGCGGGACGGTATAGCGCAGCATCTGGATCGTCCGATTTTCACTGATTGACAAGATTCGTGTCAAAGTATAAATGTCCCTCAGATTTTCATCGTTGGTGATCGATCGCGAAGTTGACGATCGATTCAGACGGTCCATTTGCTGTAGCGCGGTACTGCGCTACAGCGGATTCGGATCCCATACCAACTAGTGCCACTTGGTTTAATATCTAGCAAAACAACCACACAAATTCCAACGGTCTTTAACGGTCTTATTACATCAAACCAAAGTTTGATATTTATCTGTCATTTTAATTTATCATAGCTTTTGTTTTTTTCTGTCTACTATGTTACCTTTGAGTTTCATTTTCCATTATCTCCAGATTTCCAACCATTTCGTTTGTAAGTTGTACTAATTTCACATTTTGTTCTCCTGACAAAACCAGGAGATGGAGTTCTGTATGTGATCCTAAGTTTGCAGATTGACTGCAAATCAAAATTTGTAAAGAACAAAATACAAAAAATAAAAGCGAAACAAAATCTTGTTTCCAATTTCAATTCCAGTTTCTTAATATAGTTTTTATTTTTGTTATGCAAACGAGTGTACCTTATGACAATAATTTGGATTCAATTCTATGGGGATCCGTACGAGACAATATTAGGGCACAAACTTGAAGCAATTAGTTACCATCTTTTATTATCAATTATCAAAGACAGGAGATTTTTTTGTTAACAAAATTATTGAAAATAGTGATAGACAACTCATCATGCACGAAGTTCAAAAAAAAAAGAATAATAGATTTCATATATTTTTATCAATATTTGATCATTTATTTAATTTAATGCAAATATTGCCTAAATTTTAAGAGCCATTAATTGAATGTTTTTTTAATATTTCAAAAATATTGTTAGTAGGCAAACTATTAAAAGAAACAATTATTCAAACTTCTGCTGTTTGCTAGAAGTATTTCAAATAACATTGCTCTGACAAGTATACATATGCAATGTTTTATTTCAGAGATGGATAAGAAGGAGATGATTGTGTCACCAGGGACTAGCTCAAACATCAATATCACTACTCTCAATTCTGTGGATGTTTCTCAGAAGAACACAAATGGCCAGATCAATTCACCAGACACCAGTTCTGAGACTGTTCTTGGTAAGGCTTCAAAAAGCCAGATCACTGCACGAATTTCCAATCGTGAGGGATCTTCGACATTGGTTGGACTATTTACTGTTCAACCGGCGGAGGAAGAGCATAAAGAGCCAATTATAGATACTGACTGGGACACTGATGGTACTGATTATGGCTCGGATGAATCAGAATCAGAGGAAGAACCAGAGAAAGTCCAAGAATGGAGGAGAAAATATGAATATTACACAGAGATGTTACGCAAAACATATGAGCCACAAAAAGAAGAGAGGACTGAAGGCACGAGAAAGAGAAACGCTGATGAACCAAGTAGTGAAATGTCACCTGAGACAAAGCGAGCGCATCATCATAATATTCTCAAAGAGCGCTTCAATGAGGCAGTGGAAGAAGCCAATATTCAGGGTTTCGTGTATGGTGTTGTTCTTGAAGATAATCAGGTGATGTCTGGCTCTTCAAAAACCTTGGAAAAATGGTGGAATGAGACCATAAAATTTGAACAGTTTGGTCCAGCTGCCGCCGACAAGTATTTTGCAAAAAATCAGGAAAATATCAACCTGGCCAACAATAACCAACCTACGATTTAGTCATCAGGTGATGATATATAACAACTAACAATAAGCCTATGTTCTATCACTTCTTACTTGTCACTAATTCCTATAGTGTTATATATATGCTGCTTATGACATTGCTAGAATGACCCCTTCAATTAATGTAAGATTATTAGGTTCCAAATTCAGTTTTCTTTTTTTGTTAAAAAAAAGAAACTTTGGCACTATTTCTTATATCAGAATAATTTTTTTAATAATCCTAGTCACCGGCCCTTGATGATTAACTCATAACACCCAAATTTGATCATACTGAGGAATGTCTGAATCCTAATTAGTATAGTTTCTAGTATGGGGCTTGAGTTTAGTTAATATAAACTTGTTTGGTTCTAGTATGCCATGCTATATCTGAATCTGTATATAAACTTACTTATTTGAACTTACTTTGGTAGTACAATTCAATTATATATGCTTTACTACAGTTAACTGTTTCATAAGTAAAATCCTTTTGTTTTTCCAGTGATATCAGAATCTACAGGACAATTACGCTTGGAACTCGGATGGAAAGAATCAGTTTCATCTTTAGTTATGGCTTGTTGGTATTATTGGTTGGATATTTTGAGTGTAATTGTTAAGCTTAATTAACACTGAGTGATGATTTCTGTTGTATGTTGCTAGTTTTGAAACTTGGTTGCTTTTTAATTTTGCTTTTATTATGGATCCATTCTTAGTATGAGCATATTTGCTCAGTACTTTTCATGCATTTGATTACTCTGAAAGAGTTCTATTGAAACTTTTCCCCAGATGTTATATATGGTAGAATCACAACCTGTTTGATGTGAGTTGAATGCATGCATTATATAGCATGAATATTGTGAATTATCGGTTTGTTCTGAATTAAGTTAACCGCATCATGCATGCAGTACATCGTAGCCTCATTACCTAACTGGTACCACAAACTGGTATGGTCTAACAGCAACCTCGCAATGATTCGTAGTCAACAGTATGTTTAGCCTAAATGTTTAGATCGGTAAACAAATTCTAAGCATCAGCAAACTACTACCAGGGACAAGAAAATTAACGAGCAAGGCGATCTCTTTGTTTATTTCTTCAGAAATGATGAACTGTCTAATTTTTATATTGCATTTCTTTTTTTCTTTTTCTTTTTCTTTTTTTTTTTTGATTCATTGCACACACACAACAAATAAAATTTTTTTTGAAAACCTCCTGAAAAATTGCCACAAAGTAACTTGAACTCAAAACATCTCCCATGAAGGTCTAATGTCTTAACCAACTGCACTAGACGTTGATGGCTATATTACATTTCTGATCATTAGTACAAGTTGGTACATCTTATTTATATGTACCTCTAACTGTAGTCTTAATGTTCTAGTGCTACATTTTATGGTATATGTTTGAACTTTGAAGTGACAATTTTGTTGCTCTTATATCTACACATATGAGCCTAAGATCATCATGAGACCCAATAAACCCAAACCTACATATCTACAGTTTTTCAATTTCGTTTCTTAAATCAAATTTATATTTTCTAATTTATTTCTCACCCTCCCAAATTGGAATGTGAAATACCCAAGCCCACATATCTACAGCTTTTTGAACGAAGTCCCAATTTTCATTGCTTTATCTTTTTTATTGAATGAAGTATCAATCTACAATATATTTGATCCGCTCATGAAACAAAGAGATTTGAAACTAGGTTTCTTTCATCAATCTATCCTAATCTGTCATAATATTATTTATTGATTATGATGATTAGGTATATCACACCTTAAATGAGAACCAGTGAACATCACCTTAAGCGCCAATCCAAACATAAGGCCATTGTACCAACGCGAACCAGCAATCACGGCATGTTGCATGCACATAAGCACCAGACACAATAAATCTGAAATGCTGAAAACCACGACATTTCTGTTGATAGCCGAACCAATGATCCATACATGGGGGGCAAGCAGAGTCTTGACCAAAGGGCCAGTTTACAAGGGGCACAATATTCGTGAGACATGACAAACATCCCAGCACAATGCCAAGGAATTCACCCATGACAACATCAGGACTTTGCAGACACCTCAACTGCTCTGTTGCCATAACACTATCAGCTGGAGCGTCAAATATCCGATACGGGTCAATTATGCTACCCACATGGGTAGAACAATAAATCCCTGCACTAAAAATGTATTGACGAGAGGGGCAGTTCGTCATTAACATTTAGCCTGACAAGTGATAACATATGGTAGCCTATCGGCATTTCATAGCAAATGTGATCTCATAGTCAGGCAAAAAAAAAATTCCAACTACACGACGCCTATTGTAAAGCACGCACAATACATTCCTGACCATACTGCTCTTTTTTACCCACAAGTGGCCACACATGACACAATCACCAAATTTGCCACCTCTTTGACAATAGGCACCAGAAACCAACTGCTGCCGCAATCACAAAATTTGATACCTTTGTGTGGCAATTAGGCACCACAAACCCAACTGCCACCACCAGGATTCCCACTACATTGTGATATATTATGTATCTGGCATTCATTACTCTACTACCAGAACTTGCTGTAAACAACAGTGTCTCTGTTGTATGCTTTCCTTTCTGATTCAGTATGCTGTGGCTTGCATATACACCACCATAAACAACTCTTGAGAAGATCTAGCCCTAGATCTGATGATATTAGTTGGCAGAAAAGCAAGCAATGGTAGCTCAGAGCACATTAAATGAATATTGTTTGCTTGAATATGCTACTTTCACATGTGCTGTTTTCTACTCCCCATGTGAAATTGAACAAATGTACATAGGTAGCTTGATCCCAAGACAATTGAAGCTATAAGACCGGCTCATTCTTCACAAGAGAAGATGGGACAAAGTGATTTAAGAAAAAATAGAACCTTTACTTATTCAACATTCCCACTGACTTCACAAATCACCCTAATAGTTCAGCAAAAAAAATTGCTGCCAAATAAAATAATCTGTCCCACTGCCTTGTGGAAGTTTTCTAAATACAATCTCAGGATAGAAGTTGAAAAAAATGGAACATTAAAGACTAATAACTGCTATATATTAAAGGTGAAATGACGGACTACTCAGGGGATACATAAATATAAGCATTGAAGCCTCAAAGTATATAATGATGATTTCTCACAGAACCCTCTAATTCTACAACATGCTAACCCAGAAGAAAACAATTTTATTCGTAAGTTTCTGCAAAACGGGAATGCGAATTCATAAATCTTGATTCGGAATACCTGGGCTTATGATGATTCCAATGGTTATTTGATCTGGGAGACGCCTGTCCCTGCCAGTGTTGTTTCTCTGAAGAACGAGGAGTTGAATAATCTCTTTCATAGCTAGCATTTCCATAGCTCCTCTCTTTTTGGCCCCAGCTTTTGGGCTTGAATTTCTTCGAGGAAGAAGATGATGGAACATCACCTTCATCATCTACCAACCAACCTTTTCTTCGTGATTTTGGAGTGCTACTAATACTTCCTTTTTTGTCATACTGCATGCCTTTTCTTTTCCCGCCCATCTTTCCTTCAGGTGCTGATCTAAACCCAAATTTCTCCTCTCTTTCTTGCATCTTTGGTTTCTTGCTTCTGGGAGTCATGCCTACTACAGATCTGAGAATAGACTGTAAAAGAAGTTTTCTCAAATCAAAAAAATATATCAGGAGAATAATTTAACAACTTTTGTATACTCAATTGTTATACAAAATTGTTATCATCATGCTCTTCCAAGTCAATGTTCACATAAGAAGCAGCCTCTTCAATTGTCATTTGTATGGCATAAAGGAAAAGTGTCTAAATAAGTTACCCTGTTAGTAATACTGCAGCCTCGAGCAAAATGTCCCTCACCGCCACACTTATAGCATAAGATGGCAGGGACAACTGTCCCACTTTCCCTTCTAGGCTTTGCACATCCCTATTAAGAAAAAAAAATCCAAATAACAAAATCTTAAATCTTTAGTTAATGAAGATGATTAAAACAGAATTAAGCGCAAATATGGAATTAAACAACAGCGCACAGCTCCAGTGTGACCCAATTCTGCACAATTGTAGCATGAGACCACTTTTGGAGAACTATCTGCCACAACAGCACAGCAAAGATGTCCTTCCTTTTTGCAGACATAGCATTGAATCTCCTGTAGAAGTCCATTTGTTAGAACATGCCCAACTACTTCAAGTTGATTCCATAAAAAAATATTTAATATTCATTCAGGTGCAATTATTCTAATCAAGTACACTTACTTTTTCTATCTTACCAAACTTTTTATATTAATTTCACTGAACTTGAAGGAAGAAAGAAAGGAAGAGAGATGGGGAGAGAGAGAGAAAGAAACACAGGAAAATACTGGAGTTGTGGGTATGAATGTCAATACTTCACATACTAAACCTCGATGACCAAACTAATTATGGTTTGATGTATGTCACAAGTATCTAAAAAGTATGGTGTAAAACTATGATTAGATATACAAATATGAGATATATTTGCTAACCATCAAAGAATGACCTGAAATTAATTTGGTTGGGAAATGGATCAGATGAGCTGAAACAAATGGTACATTTTTATCATCATAATGGTGCACAAAAAAGTGGATCCTTAGTCTAAATATTTAAATTAAAAGTTAGGATATAAATAAATATAAAACATTTAGATTTCAACAGTGATTTCTCTATTCAAGGTATAAAAACCACTCTAGAGCTTATGCTCCTTTCGAAAAAGCCATGAGGGAGTTGAGGAACCAAGTCATGACAACACAATTTCGTAATAGCAATACCAGGTATTGCGATTGTGGTTATTGTAGTTTGGTACTGAGAAACTACCTTCATATCATCAGGTGGATAATTGTTAGCACACGAAAACATATCATGCCCCACGCCACAGCACTTTAGACAAACCTTTGAATCCCCAGATGCATTTTTGTTCTTTTCTGGGCAATTTTTTGCCTTGTGACCAGTTTTTTTGCAAGCATAGCAGTATTGACCCTGCCAAAAGATGTAGGGTACTATCAAAGATGAGACCAAGCAAACTAGAAAGATAATCTCCAAAGATAGGACAGGGCAAATCCAAATATGTCCGTTTTTCTATTAACAATCTAAAAAATAACAGATTATAGACAAGATCAAAAAGGATTTTAAGAAATAGACATAACAACAGCATCTAGCATCCCATCGCATATGACACAGGCACTGTAAAAGTCCCCCTAAAAACATGAACTCATTCTGACATAAAAAGTAATAGAGGTCGAAATAGGCATGAGACAGTGGCAGTGGCTAGAGAAATCATTGAGCTCTGTTACTTCTTAATAAAAAATCAGAAATTATATCAATCCCTTGCACCCTGAACTTTTCTTCACTCTGGAAATCATAAGAAAATTAATTTTATTTGCACTGAAAAATTTGGGGAGACTAGCAGAACTGAAATTTGAAGTTGTAGGTTGCTCGCACAAAACAAGACTCGAAGTTGGCTCTATCTTTGGAGCCATTTATAGCCTTTTGGTCATTGGACTTGATTAATGTTAGAACTAAGAAAAACAAAAGCATTTGTCTAAAAAAAAGAAAAAGAAAAGCAAGCAAAACCAATGATCACAGAGAAGGCAGTCCACCTGAGTGCAATCCTTGCCAACATGGCCAAATTGGCCACAGCGAAAGCATGGCCTCTTCTTCTTTTCGGCAGTGCAGTTAGCTGCCATATGGCCTTCTTCACCACAGTTGAAACACATCTCCAAGCGGGTTTCCCCTGGATCAAAGTATCTTGGCCCACGCTGTTAATAGGAACAAACATGATTAACTTATTTGAAACTTCATGACTGGTACTTGAACATTACAGTAGTGGCCTTGAGTATCTTTGGCGGCAACTTTATGTTCAAGCTTTAAGACTAGTAATAACTTGCGATCACTTCAATTAAACTTCAGAGAACTTAGAAGATAAAATATCTCAAAAGAGAGAACAATAGAACTTGACTGCATAGTTTCCATCACACCATGCAAGGAAAAATCGTTTGTGTATATATCATAAACCCAACCCAGCAAGTTCAAAGAGAAACAACATGTCATACTTACAAGAAGCCTCCGAAGAACCTTGTTGTCAGGTGCTTCATTTCCTTCTGTAAGAACAGGTTCTTTGATGCCAGTAGGTTCTGCACCAGTTACAGCAACCTGGGACCAGAAAATAACACAAGTGAAAAGGCACAGTCATTTCTTATTTGTCATAGAAACATAATAAATGGAAATGGTCTCCTCTACAGGTCTTTCTCTGTCTGCTATATATGGTGAAATCATACCAAATTTGGTGGCACCATCATTATCACCTGATGCCAACAAAAAAGGTAACCTTCGAAAACAAGGATTAGAATGAATACATAAAATATAAAAAAATAAAGGTGAAAGATTTGCGTACTTCAGGGGCTGCAGTTATAGGTTCTGCTTCTGATATGCCAACTTGTAGCTGAAAATGAAGGTACCAGATACTTAGCCTCACTTAACAACAAATCTCAACATGTTTTTCCTTGCATTCCTTTATTCATGGATTGTTTTAAACTAAGATCTTCAAAAGATTTTGACCCTAAGGTGCTGAGCACATTTAAACTTCCCTTAAACTCTTTTTTTACTATGATGATCTTTCCAAGTAAAAGAGTCAACTTAAAGTCGACTTGATTGTTCTCGTTAGTTGATCAAAGAACATGGAGTAATGCACATGAAAAAATAAAATAAAAGATAAGAGAAGAGAACATTTTACTCATTTTAATCTCTAATTGCATAAAAAATCAAACTAACTGTTGAACTCTTGAAACACAACTATAATAAGTCAAACAAATTGATTTTCGTTTAAATATACATTGAATTGTGGAATTTAAAATAAAAGAATCACCAATAGATACCATTTGAGTTTAAGAAAACAGTGATATTATCTGCATATATATGAAGTGTATTTCACTATAAATAAAGAAACTGGTTAATTTGAATAACATGCATCCAAAATTTTCAAATAAACACTCTGACTTCTTTATATCCAAATCGAACTACAGTTATTCAGGGTGATAAGCACTGGAAGGTTAAATCAAAGTATAGTTACCGCAATTTTAGAACCTATAGTTTAGAGATCATAGTGAAATTAGCCCCTTCTATAACCTTTCCCCAATTTATCTAATTTATCCGTTCATCAGAGAAAATTTCTGAATCGCAAAGCAGGCGTGACTTACAGCTTCAATTTCTGCGGCATCTCTCCCCTTCTTCTTCTTCTTCTTCGCCCGCCTCTTCTTCCTAGAACCTTCGCCGACAGTTTTATCCGCGTCGTTCTTATCCAGCTCTGCTTCGTCCGACGAGATATTCACCAAAACATTTTCCACTATCTTTCTCTTCGCCTTGCTTTGCTTGGCCTTCTCTACAATAGCTAGAGATAGGTCTTCGTTTGCCTCCTCGTCGTCACTGCTCGTCAACACCACCACCTCCTCTGCCTTTACGTACTCGTCGGAAGGATCGGATTTCCCCATGGGGCGCCACCGCCGCGTTGCCATGGAAAGGTGGCGACGATGAGAAGGGAAGAGAGAGAAATAAACCCTAGAAATTAGGGTACCGGTATTTTGATGGTGCTTGTTGAGGACTGCGGAGGAAATAAAATCTGACTGAAAAGCGGGTCCCACCAAATTAAAATCCAAATCGCCGATCCAACGTGTTGTATACTTGTTTTTTTGAAAAAAAAAATTGATACATGTATTTATTCTATACTCGATGTTTAAGGCAAAATTTGGTACATACCCATCAAAACTTTTCTTATTAGATATTTCTCCATTAAATTATATAATTCAGATATTTCTCCATCAATTCATACTTTTATTAGAAATTTCTCCATAAAAATGATTTGCGCTTAATATAAACATACTATGACAACTTTACCCTCCCAGCTTTTCCGCCAAATTGTATTTTCTCCTCTGTGACCTTTCTTCTCCCTGAGTTTCCCTTGCATCCCAATTTCTTCACTCTATTTTGCTCCAGCCCTTTTTGCTCCAGCCCTCTCTGCAATTTCTCATCATGGGTGACGATCAGGGGCGGATCCAGTAGGAGGGCACACCAGGGCCCAGGCCCTGCTCTTGGCCCATAAAATTTCACAAGGCCCCTTTATTTAAAATTTTCGGCCCTCTCTCTCTTCTCGTATTTCCTGTCTTCGACTCTTCGCTCTGCTCCGCACGAAGCCTAGTTTCACTATTGTCTCTGCTCCGCAACACTGAACACTCCTTGATTTTGGCACTGCTCTCACCTCACGACTCTTCCTTCGCTCCGAATTCTGATCTCCCTAGACCCTAGTCCCTTCGCTCCGATCAAAATATCACCAGGCGGCCTGTAAGGTTTTAATCTACTATTAAAAGATATTCTTGGTAGTTGGTAACAACAAATATGTTGTTACTTGTTAGTATCACCAGTCAAGGTACTCATTTCAGAGGCATTATTGCCTTTAATCAATGCCATCTAGTTGTGTTTGTAATTGATTAAATGAAACTCACGATGATGAAATTGATACTGGTGTACTGGAGTAGTTTCGAATGTGTGGGTATTTTTGAGTTTTTTCCATTACAAACTCATTAGAAAAATTTAAATAATAGTACAATAATACTGGCAAGTGGCAACCAATTATTTTTTATCTCAAATAATGACTTCGGCAAATCTAGAATAAAAGCAGTTATGATTATGATATATGGATTTATTATAATATTGTCTCTTTCATATTTTATATAGATTGTTTTGATGTTTTATTTTGATTTCAAGACATAAAGAAATATTCATCAATTAGGTGTTTGCTACTTACTCTAATATTTATTTTTGTTATATATTTCATTTTAATATAAAATATTATGATAATTAATAATTATTGAATCTTCAATCATTTAATTGTGTTACATGAACTTAAAATTGATGTCATGAAAATTTAGTGAGGCCCTTCTCTCGAAAGTTTTCTGATTCCGCCACTGGTGACGATGAATGTACTGATTATTTCTCATCATTTATCATCCACCAATCTAATCAGACTAATTTTGAGGCTATTGAAGGAGATAGATGCATCACGTCAGAAACTGAAGGCGAGAAGAAAGAATACCGAAATTATTTCCAATGATTCAAGGTAACATCTATTTTTCATGACGACCTAAAAAAATGGAAATGAAGAATACATAAATTATTTCCAATGATTCAAGGCAACATATATTCCAATGAAAATACATAAAAAAATGCTAAAGACCCTCAAAACTCTAAAATTGTAAAAAAAAAGGTCCAAAAGTCCATTACCAGAGACACAGTATCTACCGTTACATCAAGCCCACTTAACTCATGACATCTTCTTGATTGCTTGATTAGTTCTTTTATCCATTTATTATTTTATAAATTAATGACTGCAACCATGACAAAAGAAATTGTATTCACTGTGAAATTGTGTAACGCATGATATTATTGTTTTGTTTCAGGAGAGAATTTCGTTACAAATTAATTGTGAAGTACGATGGATATTTCAAATCAATTAATAAAGGAACAAGAAGGAAATATTGTTTTGGTAGACAAAGAACCATATATGTTGACAAACAAATATATGGTTTTGCTGAATTGTTTGAAGAAGTGAGTAGTTTGTACCCTTTCGATGAGGACCAAAAGTTTTTGTTGTTCTATGAGGATAAACGTGTTCAGAATCAGTCATTTATTCAACTAGAACATGATGAAAGTTTTGGGTTGATGCTTGATATGCACAAGGAGAAACAAATATTGATTTATGTGACAAAGGAGAGAATTATTATGCTGGAGGATGAAAACATATTAGATGGGGTGGATGCTGAGAATGAAGAATCTGAAAATTTTGAAGAAGGGTCGGATTATTGTCATAGCGAGGCAAGTTATCACAGTCGTTATAGTGATATAGAGGAGGAAGATGAGGTCGGAATCAATTATGAATGTGAGGGGGAGTTTTATTTATATGACAAGGATAATTCAAAAATGGAAGTGGGTGCAAAATTTCCGAATGTTTTAGCTTTCAGGAGGGCTCTTAATCATCATGCGATTTGTAATGATTTTGAGTACAATTTGGAAAAGAGTGAACCTGCACGAGTAACAGCAACTTGTTCAGATTTTGAGTGTAGTTGGAGGATTCATGCGGTTGTAGCTGAAGATGGAGTAACTTTTGTTGTAAGAACAATTCAGTCAAAGCATGCATGTTGTGGAGTCAATAAAAGAGGTAATAAACATGCAACACAAGGATGGATAACCGATCGAGTTGTTAGTGATCTAAGGAAGGAGAAAGATATACCACCCAAATGTTTGCAAGTGAATTTGGAAACAAAGTTTGAAATTTCATTACCATACAATAGAGTTTAGGAGGGAAAAGAATTGGCATTAAAGGAGATATATGGAGAATGGGAGGATTCTTTTGAGCAGATAAATGCACTGAAGGAGGAGATATTGAAAAAAAATCGTGGAAGTGTCGTAAATTTAAAACAGAACCTGGAGAAGAAGAAAAGCAACACTTTCAAAGATTTTTTGTTTCTCATTGAGCTTGCATTAGTGGATTTCTAAAAGGCTGTAGACCTTACATAAGTCTCGATGCTTGTCACTTGAAAGGTAAGTGGAATGGAGTGCTAGCTGCTGGTACTGCAATTGATGGAAACAATTGGATGTTTCTTGTTGCTTTTGCTGTTATGGAGGGTGAAAATGAGAATTCATGGGAATGGTTTTTGAGGGCACTGTATAGAGCCATAGATATGCCACACGGTCTTGTCATTTCTGCAGACATGCAAAAGGGATTACGAAGTGCTCTTGCGAAGGTTTATCCATCAGTAGAGCACAAAGAGTGTATGAGACATCTCTTTAGTAACTTTAAGAAGCATTATCCCGGGGACCTTTTCAAGTTTGGACTTTGGGGAGCTGCGCGAACTTACTCACCAACCCGTTTTAGAGCTCTAATGGATGAGATGGAGAAAGCATGCCCATCGACTATTTACTACCTTAATGCCAAGCATAATAAGTTTTGGAGTAGAAGCCGATTCGGCACAACATCAAAATGTGATTACATCACCAATAATATAGCCGAAACTTTCAACTCTTGGATAAATGAAGAAAGGAATAAACCAGTGGTAGATTTGATTGATTCCATAAGGCATAAGATAATGAAGGTATTTGATAAAAGAAGAAGAATTGCAACTAGTTGGAAAGGCCAACTGGTACCTAAGGTGACCGACTACATAAAACATATTTCTCGGATATCATAATCAAACTTTCAGGCTTTATTCAGCTGATAATTACAATCTACAGTTTACTGGTTTTGTGCAAAGCTCCCAGCATTCGTGAATATATTGACCTGTTAATTACAATTTACTAATTTTGGTTTCATGGTTTATATTACAAAATAGTAGAAGTTGAAAATTCATTTTATGTTGTTAATTACAATAAGATAAAGCTAAGTTGAAAAATTATTTTTAGTATTGACATATACCATGTTGGCCTATGAAGTAGTGAAGATTAAAGATGTTTCATAACAGTGACAAAAATGAAATAATGTCAAATAAAAGGGAAAAGACAATAATAACTTATTTATAATTATTTTAGGCTTCAGCTAGTTATGAAGTGGGTAGGAGCATGGACTATTGTGCCGAGATACAAAAAAATGGATTGAGATGGGAGGTGAATTTAGAAGAGCAAAAATGTACTTGTAGGGCATGGCAAGTAAAAGGTACTCCTTGTATTCATGCAGCGACATTTATAGCTACAATTAGAAATGCCAGGTGGGAAAATTACGTTGATCCATGCTTCACTGTATCTCGATTTAAGGAAGCTTATGCAATGGATATTGCTCCTATGCCAAGTAGAAATGAATGGAACCTTCATGAATTGGGTTATAAAATGTATCCACCAATATTCAAACGGCCACCAGGAAGACCTCGAAAGACTAGTCGCATTAAGCCTTCAGATGAACCAAAGAAAATGCCTCATAAGTGTACAAGATGTGGTTTGTATGGTCATCATAAGAGCACTTGCAAAAATGGTGTCGAGCCACAAGGCAATGAAGGAGAACATCAAGCTCATATGACACAAGGCAATGAAGGAGAACATCAAGCTTGTATGACACAAGGCTTGAAAACTAAAAGGTAATTATAACTTTCAAATGAAACTTTTGTTCATTGTATTGTAATTATTTGCTGTTATTAATTGGTGTACATATTTTGCTAGGAGTGGAGCTAAAGGTGGTACTCGTTCAAAGAAGAAGGAATGCCCGTCAAGCATTTTCAAAATTCTTCAAGAAGACAAAATATAGCTTCAGTTTCTTTTTTGTTATTTTGATCTGGTTGAAAAACAAAGTTGTATTTTGGAACAGGTTTAAAATTAGAGGTTGTTCTTTTGTATTTTGGAACAGGTTTAAAATTAGAGCTTGTTGAATTTTTTCTAAGGTTTATCGCATCCCCAGAATTAGATGCAAAAGATGCACCGGCATTTTATCAAAAAGTTGCAAAACTTGATTTATTTGATTCGGAGGATCCAAGAGAAAGAGAGTATCTAAAAACCATACTCCACCGAATCTATGGCAAATTCATGGTGCACCGGCCTTTTATCAGAAAATCAAATAACAACATATTTTACAGTTTCATTTTTGAGACCGAGAAGCACAATGGCATTGCTGAGTTGTTAGAAATTCTTATTAATGGCTTTGCATTACCGTTGAAGGAAGAGCATAAATTGTTTCTGGTACGGGCCTTGATACCACTTCACAAACCAAAATGCGTCTCTACATACCACCAACAGCTGTCGTATTGCATCACTCAATTTGTGGAGAAGGATAGCAAATTGGCTGATGCAGTGATAAGGGGCATGTTGAAGTATTGGCCAGTGTTATTCCCTTTGTTATTGTTCTCAATTCTTTTGCACTACAGATTGAGTACCAAGATACTGCCGAAGTCCATGTAATTTTCAAAAAATTTACTTAACCAACATATTCGATAAAATAGGCCTCTCTGTTTAGAGCAATTGGAGTAAACAACTTTTGTTTTCAAGAGAAGGGCAAAATAGTCTATTTCATAATAAAATATGATTTTAATTGATTTATTTAAGTTCTAATCGTTTTTATGGGGAAATTTCTAATAAAAGTATGAATTGATGGGGAAATATCTGAATTACATGATTTAATGGGGAAATATCTAATAAGGGAAGTTTTGATGGGTATGTACCTAATTTTGCCTTTTTATAATTCGATTGAAATATATGATGTGAATTTGAGTGCAATAAAATAATAGAAATTGAGTAAAATATCCAGAGAGCTATTTAGATGTGCATATATTAAATGTATCCAAGTTTGAACTACATCTAGAGTCTGGCAGTAGTTGAGTTAGTTAACAAAAAAAATTTTATGTTTATATTTCATAAATTAACGAAAATAAAATCTTATTTATATTCGTCTTTCCTTGGTCGTCGATGTGGTTTAATCTGATATAATTAATTTCACTCTTTTTATGGATTTTGCTGTTGGGATTTCATGTGTAAGTTCAAGAGGACGAAAATTAAATTTTTTGCCTCTATTTAACTCAATACACAAAGGATCTTATTTATATAACAATTGCAAGCAAGATTATACTATGACATTTCATCGAACACCTCTCGTGCATCAACAAAACAGAAAATAACACATTTATTTCTTGCACAAGAGTGGATAAAAGATTATACCTAAAGAGATTGTCAAATCTCTTCGTAGAGAGGAGTCGATTCCTCTTCTAGGTCTCTTGGAAACCATCGCCTTCCTTCTTCAGCCATGGAAGCACCATTGTCTCTTGATTCACCTTGAACCTAAACAACAACCTAAAGCATCCTTAGATAGATGGATGTAGAGGTTAGAGCTTAGATCCAATCACCTAGATCTTCAATCTTCAATGAACAAGCTATTTCATTTGGTGGCTAAACCTTGCAAGAGAAGGGAAAAAAAGAACAATGGAGTTTTTCTTTCTACACACAAGAGAGGAGAAAAAGGGGTTACTATTCACGGTTACTATTCATGATACTGTAGCAAGAGAGATAAAAAAATCATTTCATCTCAAACATACCCCTTTATATAGCCAAGCTCTAGGGCAACACTTGTGTTAATTATTTACACAAATGGCTATGATTACTCTCTTGTTATTTCCTAATCATATTTTCCAAGGATTTAATTTATGAGTAAATAATATTACTATATTATTCTAATATGAATTAATTTATTATTCTTATAATGCTCTTAAACATTATACAAAATAATATTCACATATATTCTCATAAATTTATTTTATGATCTAAGCATGTCATTTTACAAGACATATTACTTTAATATTTTATCACATGCATTTTAACTCATGCATCATGAGATTAAATATATCATTCAAAATGTAAAATACTTGTTGTTTCTGTTCAGTTGGTGTGATCTTACAGAGGATCTACGTCATCTCGGGATATAATATAAAATACTTTATATTATGAACTATAAGAGGTTCTATCACTACATTATAGTCTCACAAACGACATAGTCCTTACGTGCTTGATCCACTTAATTCGTGTCTATCCTTGTCTCATGATATTTTAAATAATATGCAAAATAGGATCGTATTATTTTTGCATTATATTCTTTTCTTGGTCTCTTAAGTGAATTATAAGTATAACTACATCAGTTATATTGCATGCAATATAATTTCACTTTACCAAGGGGCCCAGTAATATCATAACTCAAATAATTGAGGGACAATAATAATATTGACATATAAATTTCTCCCGCACAAGTTGTACATAACGAATTACTATATCATTCCAATCATTTGAATGGACTTTAATAGTAATCACATTATATACTTCTCATGTGAAAAACTTACATGTCTCATATATAAGATTCAAAGACACATTGGAAACATTAATGACACAAAACCAATCCATATAATGCTCCATCTAGTTAGGTCATGTTCAGTATATAAAGAATTACCATTTTATATACTCATGTCATTGAATGATAATCACTTATCAACATTTATAGAACTACAATGTACTTTCAATTGACATGACAATCTTCATGGTAAATAATGTTCTCTTTAATTACCACGATTGTGAACATATTTAGGATTATATGTTTTCATCTAAAGAGTTCTATGGTTCAAGACCATGAGCATCTTCTTGAACGCTTCTAAAGATATAACATATCAATCTCAAGGAACATAAATGTATAATAACATTTAAAATCATAAACAATTCATAAATTCATTATCAAAACGATAACTTTCAAAACACACAACCTTCATCTGCATATACAAATTGAACCAACTTAATTGATCGATCAATTAACAGAGTATAATCAACCAAATAAATTGAATTCTAATTTCAAATGTCGTTACAAATTTACCATGCAAGTTGTGTTAATTAAACATTAACTAGTATGAACTTTATTTGGATTTTTAGTTTTCAAATAACACATTATTCATAACAAATGTCATAATTCATAAACCAGCTAGAAACCGAACTACCTTATTCATAACACATTTTACTTAGTTAAAAATTGCTAATTAAAAACCGTTTTTTTAGGTGGTTATTGATGTACCTACTCAAAACTTAGGGTTTTTTTCCAGATGGTATTTCTAATTTCATTTTTCTTTTGGTTTGCATCTGGCATTGCTTAGATAAACTGAGTTCACCATTACATTATCAATTCCACTTTTAACAATTCCACCACCATTCATTCACTAGTTTGAGTTACATAGTTTCACTTCCTACAAGCACTTAAAATGACATACTAAACAAACTAAAAATAATAACCGTCTTCCAAAATACATACTAATTTATTAGAATGTCAAATTCTTTCAACAACAAAAATTTATGCATGCCGCTATAGGTTTTTCGCTCATAATTGTCACTTATCAGTCCACTCCATTAGCTTCTATTTCCAATAAAGCAATAAATGACCAAAGCTTATTAAGACCACTGAAGCGCCTCAATTGCTTCTCTGTCAACTTTAGCATCTCCAGCTGCCACCACATTATAACCTAACACATCTCACAAACCCCCCTTCTTTTTCAAACTTGAGATCGACTATATTGAAACAACATAGGCAGAGTTCTACTTGGTTCTTAAAAACACAAAGCAAGTACAATTATACTACTCACTTGTGGGGTTTGGCTGAGGCGATGCTTGCCAATTTCGTCTATTTCCTTTCCAGTCCGTTATTGCACCACCTGCGCCTTCTATCACTGGTATCAGCGCAAGAAAGTCGTATGGCTTCAAGTACAAAATAAAAAAAATGTAAATAAGATTGTCCACATGTCTGGGTCATATTGTACGTAGGATGAAAGAAAAAGGGAAACACTAAAAGAAACAACCTTTAGACCAGACTCTACAACAAGGTCAACAAATCCAGAAGCCAAAAGTGCATAGCAGCATAGGCATAGCAATCACAACCATATAATGGCACTTTCACGTGTCAAAATCATTAGAGTAAAATACATTTGTAGGCAAGCATTGAGATGTAAAGAAAAAAAAAGAATAACATGCAAAATAGAAGAGATTTGGTATTAGTAAATAACCTTATTCCTGACACGAATAAATGCTTCTTTAGCTTTGTTGCTAAATGAGTGTGGGCTTGTTGTATACCTACAGAAATAAAACAAAACACACATTGTAAAATTTTCAAAATTAATGTGGACAAATAAACCCATACTGTCAGTCAACAATACATTCAGTGGTCAAAGTTTAATGTGTGTGTGTGTGTGTGTGTGTGTGAGAGAGAGAGAGAGAGAGAGAGAGAGAGAAAGAGAGATCAGATTCTAACTCCAAAAATAACTACTGTGCAGTTATGTTATGCCGACTTATTTTGCTTATTTTTCCATGGATAATGTGGAAAATCATCAGGTACCAGTATGTGCAGTAATATATAGTACAAAGAGACTACACATGCAAAGATGAGTATAAAGAAGATAGTGCATACAAATAAGCTAGGGAGAGTACACTACAAGCACGAGATGAGATTTCTTTTCCATTCAAAGTAGTTGTCTTTCCATCAATGCCCACCCATCTCTCACTCAAAATGGGCTGATCAATTATTCCTATAATCTGAATAGTTTAAAAGGAGAAAAAAAGGGAGGAAGAAGAGAGAATGGATACCGTAAGTTAATTGCTTGTTAAAGATTTTGTAAGAGCATGTATGTTAATGAAGCAGATTATTTAAAATTCAACAAAGAAAGGCACTGGCTTACCCTTGTGTAAAATTGAGATGAGGGTGCCAAATAAAGGCTTACCTACAAAATGGTAAGTGATTAAGAAGCGACAGAAACCAAGTATTAACTTGAGCAGTAAAACATTGACTACAAGAAGATCAATTAAAGGTACAAGTAATAAAGCTTTTAGTCCCATCAATAGGATCTAAAACCCAGACATAATCAGCTGATTCGTCTTTGCATCTCCATTCATTCTCTTCTCCATATCTAAACAAAGTTAATAGAGATAAAATTAAAAGCAATGAACACTCTGGATAAAATAAAATGCAACAAAAGTGGGACGGGTTTATCTTATAGAAATAGTGAAACTTACATAGCATGAGAAGGGAAGTTGCGTAATATGAGTGAAACCATGGATTCCTCAGCCTCTCTATCCGCAATGGTCACGGGACCTTCACAGTAGTGGTAGAAAAATTAAAACTAAATGAAAGAAAAACAAAGGAATAACAAAGAAATAAGCAATTAACCATTCTAAATTCCCGAACTACAATCATTTTTAGGTCATGCGATTTTTCTTTTTTTTTCAAAGGATGGTGTAAAATGGATTGAATATTCATTTTATTTTGCTTAAATCCAGCCAAGTCAGAAATCAAAGCATAGTGTATAATAGAACAGTGCCAATTAGCTGGCATAGTAAAGCCATTGTCTCAAGAGGAATTTCCAGCGGCAATCACACAGAATGAGATGTGAGATTTTGAGAAAAGACGGAAAGCAATAATAACTTGTATGAATGAAAAGATAATACCTGATAATTGGCGTACGTACGGCGTTAATATCCACCAATCTCTCACTCCGTTCATAAAGAAACATAAAAGGGATGAGATAATTGAGAGGAGAAAAGGTGAGCGCGCTTCGGGCGGCGTAATCTCAAGAGGAGAGTGAGGTGGAGAGATGAGAGATCCCAGCCAAGCCTAAGGTTGCTTTTTATGAGGAAACGAAATCTTCTGCTGCACTACATTTTGACTTAAACTGTTGATCCAACGATCAATGATTCTAATTTAATAATATAAAACCTCTGATCATATCAGTAACTCTAGAGCGTCGATCTTTAATTCGACGATACAAAAAATGCAACCACAAAAAAACAGGATGCGGGTCCGCTAATGAGCGGGTTTCGGCTGAAAGCACTGTTCAGCCCAAATATTATATACGAATTAATACTCAGACAGTCAGTGTGTCAATCGTAGTTCAGCTGAGGAGGGTAACTCAGATTCGTCAGTCTTCAATACTGAATGAGAGGTCTAGTGAGGGTGGTGCGGCGTGGTTGTTCTTCGTTCTCCTTCTCCACTGCTCTTCTGTTGGACTTCACATTATCTGTATCGATCCTCTGCAGTAATTACTATACATCCAAGATCTAAAGATCTGAAAGTAATACAAAATTAATCAGTTTCAGACGGTGTCTGCACAATTGTAGGTCAACATCAAAACAAACTTAGCATTGCTAAGTTTGTTAAGATGAAGTTCCATTATGCAAGCATATTCATCCGCAAAAATTGTCAGCCAATTGGTTAATTTCTATTATTAATTTTATAATGAGTTTAGAACATGGCTATGGTACTTCACGAAGCACCAAACAAACGATACTTCATCTTCGCATCTCTAGTTTTAAAGTCCAAACAGTCGATCCAAATAGCAGAGATTGATCTTCATATTAAAATCTCTCTGGAGATCAAATTTTACATTTTTTGGAATTTATTTACTAACTTTTAAGAGGGAGAAAAATTGGTTAATCTAACGATCTTTTTATCGTTGGATATGAAAGATTTTTTTACCTCTTTAATAATTAGTAAATAAATTATAATCAATATAAAATTTTGTCTATAATGAGAATTTAAATATGAAAACCAAGTTCTATGATTTGAATCGGTCGTCGGGACTTCAAAATTTAAAATACGGAGGCGAAGTACGACTTGGTGCTTTGTAAAGCACCGTAGTCATGCTCATAAGTTTATCTCTACAGTTGTTAATTATCTAATGTCATAAGTTTCAATATGTGTTACTTTATTATCTTATCTATTAAATAGAAATGAGGGAGAGTAAAGAAAAGGAAAATGATGCAAAGTTGGGCTCACAAGGACATTTCGAATTTTTTTTTTTAAGAGTGATATTTTGTTTGATGTTTTTGGAAGGCATGATAGTTTATAAAATTCTCCAAATAGAAAGGAGGTGAGAGACAATTATTTATTTTCTTTTTTTGTACGCGAATGGTAGACCAAAATATACAAAAAGTGAAAGTATAAAATTGAGCGATTGTGATCGAAAAAATGAAAATCTCACGTTCTATATTAATTTGAGAGATGAATAGAAATTTGAAGTCAAAAACTTCAATCCGCAAGATTGCCTCTCTATCGCCTTGTTCCGTCCGATAGTGGGAAATTAAAACTTTGTGCGAATCCATTCAAATTTTATACAGATTTTAATGATCAGTACATTAATTATTAATTAATTAATTAATTAATTAAATAAATGGAGCCATGACTGGGCCATGCCAGTGTCGATCTTTCGTTGCTTTACTGGTATTTATTTCCGTGTTGCTTCATTCATTATATTTATATTAATTAAGTGGTGACTCATGTCAAATAAATATACAAAATAATATCCCGCATTCTAGTTAATTAATGTCCCCAAAGCCCCAACGGATTCCTAATTCCAAAATTTCTAATAATTTGTTGTCTTTATTTGTGATTTGGCTAATTAATTGATACTTCATAAAAGTAATTAAATTTCAAGAGTTCTAGTCCATATTACAACATCAAGCATTTTTTGCTATTAAATTTACAATTAATTATTTTTAAATTTTTAAGTGGTGAATTGTAGAAAATCCGTTGAACATTTCTTGGTAAAAAAATATTCACCATTTTGAGATGTATGTCTAATTTAAATATGAAATTTATTATTTCATTATAAGGTCATTTATTGATATGTTATCTTTGAATGGATTTATTTAAATTATTTAATTGTTTTTATTCTTTGAAAAATTATTTTTTTAAGGCGAAATTCGAAAAATACTAGTGAAGTGAAACAATGAAGAAGTAATGCTATAGAAAAACAACCTTAATGTTGCCACGAACAATCCCAATTTCCTCCGTAAACGACAAATCTATAAGAGCATCTTCATTTCTGAAACTATTGAAGTTTATAAATAATTGTCACATCAGTTATAAAAATTTTTATCTTTTTTTGTTTTTAAACCTTTCATTTCTGAAACTAAAAAAAGTTATAGTTTCATAATTATCACATCAGCAAATATTACTAGTGTTGTGAGAGACCGATCAATTTTAGCCAATGATTAAGTCACGTCAGAGTTTATAAACTCTATAGTAAAGTTGCTAAATAAGAAATTATGGAGCAAAATTACTAAATAAGAAATTCATCTACATCTCTAAAACTCATTTAGAAACTGCACGTCAGATTAGAAACTCCAAAAACTTCAAAAATGAAAATGTTTTAAATGATCATATAGCAAGATCCACTTTTTTTTATAATCGTTATGGTTTTAATTAATTATTATAATTATTTTTTGTTGTGTCCGACTGTTTAACCAGACGGCGAACTTCTGAGTCAATGTTGTAACGGTCAACTCACGTTTGTGGCCACACTATTAATTCGTTACGCATTGGCTGCATCACGTTGCTTTGACCCATTTATTTGATTATTATTATAATCATACATAATAATAATAATAATAATAATAATAATAATACATTCATATTCACACTTTAAAAATTCAAATAGGTTAAACAGTTTTGAGGAAATCTCTGCGCTCGCTTCTTTTTTCATTTTTAGTTTTCTGCAAGACGGAATAAGTAGGGGTGCGAAAAATACTCTAGCTCCTGGTTCGTATGTTCGATTCGTCAAAAATTCGTTATGAACTCGTTCGTTAGTCATTATCAACTTGTTATGAACTCGTTGGTGAAGATAACGATTCGATCTTGAACTTGACTCAGTTAATTCGTGTTCTGACTCCTTTGCACCCCTATGCATAAGTAATGAAATCACGTAGGTACTCACACATGAATAAAAAGGTGTTCATACATAAGTATATTTGTTTAAAAAAATATTTATATTGTAATCAAATTTAAATAACAAATAAAATAATAATGAAAACAAAATTTAATTTTTATTTTTTTACTATAAGAGACCATGTGCACGTGGGTCCGGCAACCTTTTTATCACTAGCACCTGATTCATTTCTTAAATCGGTGTTCATGAAATTAAATTTTAATTAAATATTTTTTTAAATTATTAAATATTAAAACTAATTTGATTGAATATTTCATATATATATCATGTTGTACGTGTAAAAAAATATTGCATCATTTCAATTTTGTTTCAATAGTTATCAAGAGCTAACAAAATCAACGGTCCAAATTACTCTCTTGATGGCCATTGAATTGAAGTTGAAACTTTACCATATTTTATAGACATGTATTAAGATGATTTAAAATACATCTAACTGTTTAAATATAAGTTCGAAACAAAAAATAGACACGACAGACACCGATGAACATGAGCATGGACACGGGCATTGACCTCATCTTTTTATATATGTAAAGTTCCGTTACCTTCTATCAAAGAACCGCTCTCAATAATTTTTCGTGAGATTAAAAAACCAACATAATTTTAAATTATTTGAATCCGAGTTAATAAATTACAATTAAATAAACTATAGAAAAATCTGAAGGCTAGACCTTCACTTTTTCTGTCAAAAAGAAAATACTATAGAAAAACAAAACAAAATATCTAGTAGGTTAAATAGGTGCTAATTAGAATGACTTGAAAAATTATACATTCAAATTTTTATGAACATAAATGGAGATATAGCACCTTAAAAAATTAAGTGTTAAAAGATTTTGGTCCGCATCCACTTTATTTGGGAACCAGATCTGGTGCTGCGCGGGATGGTGAAACGCAGCATCTGGATCGTCCGATTTTCACTGAATGCATCAAGATTCGTGCCAAAGTATAAAGTCCTCCTGATTTCCATCGCTGGCGGTCGATTGCGAAATTGGCGGTCAATCCGGACCGTCCATCTGCTGTAGCAGATTCGGGTCCCTTTATTTGTAGGGTAAAGGTTCTTAAAATGTTAAGACGAACTTTTTAGAAAATGTTTAAAGCCTTTTAATTAACCACCTCACACAATTGGAGCATGTATTTGGCACACATTTGTTTTCTCCTCTCTTGATCAATCTGATGATGGGTTTAAATTGTATGTAATATTTAAAGATATTTTATTTACAAATTTATTTAATTTTGTTTGAAATTAAGTTTAATTTAGTTAATTAATTACATCTAAGGCAATCAAGAATCTTAATAGGTTGTAGTTAATTAAATAGATTAGACGAAGAATATTTAACTATGCTAAGAATTGAACAAATGAATTTGCAATGAACTAGAATTAGAAACCCTAAACAAGCAAACATAAAATAAATAAATAAACAAATAAGTGAAATTAACTAAATTGGAGGAACGTCGTAACTCTAAGTTCATTTACTTTGTATTAAAACTCTTTTTAAATTATGTTTTTATTTTCTGTTTGAGTAATTTTTCTTCTATTTAGAACTAAAACCAAATAAAAAAAAATGATTAGCATAAATGATTGAATTTATCAAAATTGAGTACTTTATCCAATTATCATAATTTTTTTACGGTTATTAATGCATGACGAATGAATATCTCTATATTATTTAGTGCAATGTTTTGGTAGTTTTTGCGCAACAGAATAGTCTCGTCTCATTTTTACAACATAAGAATCTAACATCGAGGTTTGTAAACAAATCAATAAAATATTTTATATTTTTAATAAAAAAACTAAGAAAGTTGTTTCTTAATAGAAAAACTCTTTTACAGATTCTCCCACCATTAACAATAAATTAAATTCAAATATAGAGAAATTAGAAGAACAAATTCAACGAATTGCAAAATATTTATTGATTTTTTTAAATATAAGAAGTATTCAAGTCTCCAACATTTTTTACTAAATGTCTCTTAACTAAATCTTGTGCTCACAAAAATTTGAAATTACGACCTCATAAAATCATTCTAAATCAGAAGATTACGAGATCCTTTGTTTTTCTATTGAAAACTAATAAGCAACTTTATTAAACTAACAAAATTACGAAAATAAAAATTCAGAGAAAATCAGAAAAGCTCTTGAAATTAAAAGAAAATTCGAAGCGCTCAATAGGAAAAACCCATTCTATTACCATGAGTCGGGCACAGGTACACCATTAGTGTAAGAATCACTGACAGTGGGACCCACGAAATGCTTCTATTTCGTACACTCTGTAATCCACGAGGTCGGTGACTCGACACATCTTTTTCCGCACTCCATCCAAATTCCCAACTCCGAAAATACCCCTCACCTCGGCTCCTCCCCTTCTATCGCTCCTTTACTTCCGCCTTTCTCCTTCCTTCCTATTCGACAATTCTAATCTCTCTTTTCCCTCTCTTCTTGCTCCTCCTCCTATCGCCGCCGGCCAGATCACCACCGGCCTGATCACCACCGTGTCTCATTATCCACCGACTACTCCCATAACGATGATGACTCCGCCTCCTCTCGAGGTAAGCACATCTCTAAAAAGCTTACCTCCCTCCGTGCAAAAATCCTAGTAGATAATACACCTCGTGGGTTCTTCACTTCGTCTCCGTTGATCTGGATCGTGTTATCAGCTACCGTATCACTCTACTCCATTTATTCAACTATAACTTAACATACATGTGGGTACTAGGTGTGTCAGGTGTTATTTAGGGAAAAAAAAAATATTCTCTTTTGTGGCTCTTTCTCGTGGAGACTTCCAACTCTAGTAGTAAGATACCTTAAGAGTTTTGTAAACCATAGAAAGGGTAGGTTTCAGTAACGAGGGTTTTGATTGCTATTTGATCTGCTGTTTTATGGATCTGAGGATGTTATTTTCCTGTGAATCACAGGAAGCACAGGAGGATGAGGAGATGCTGGTCCCACATCAAGAGAATGTGAATGCTGATGAAGTGCAACCGCAAGAGCCACAAGAGTATCAAGAGCCGATGGAAGGTGATTAATTCAGCACTATGGATCTCCTTCAAACAATTAAGATATTTTGTGACTTAATTCTTTTCTTTTTTGATCATGTAACTTCAAGGATCGCATTTTTAAAATGCGACAAAGATTGGTTTGAAAACTTTTGACACATAAAATATTCAGATTAATTTGAGGAAAGTCTCTAGATGTTTTCATTGACTTTGTTGTTAAGCATTGCATGACTAGAAGAGGAATAAAAAAGTGATCATGCTGAATGAGGAAACCCCCAGTATGGGTTGTTTCTCAACTTGGAGGGTTTGAAATTCCAGTGACTCCTGCATTTTCTTTTATTGAGATTTCTAGGTGCTAATATGCTAGATACCATGCCCTCTTTAGTGAAAAAGGGTGATACATATTGCTTGATTATGCCCTTGTTGGTTAATTAATATAAAATGAAGTTTTGGACTTTAAAAGTTTTTGAACAGAAAAGGCTGATTCAATTCATTTTTTGTTTAACAAGTCTATTATATCAAACTATGTGACATGGGTCCATTGTGGAAATGCTAAAAGTTAACCTGTATCAAGCATACTTGCGGCACGTGACATCCTTTGTACCCTTCTTTTTGTATCAGGAGACGGGCAACTTTTGTAATGTACTTTTATGATATGTATTCTAATTTATAATTGAATTGTAAAACATAGCGGGGTCATATATCAAAGAACTAAGTTGTTGCTAATTTAGGCCTCTGGGACTCTTTTGTTGGCAGATCAAACATTTTTCCCACAATATCTTGACCATAGGGAATCCCTACAAAGAGAGTTCAGCATTATTGTTGCTTTGTTGCTCACTTTAACTGTTAAAACTTGTCAAGAAAATGATATTGGGATACTGACAAAATTCAATTGAAGGAAAGTGATTTCTTTCAATGGATTCATTGAAATCATAATTCAGTTAATTCTAAATTTGAATTCTCTTTGTTGATACTTTGTTGGCAGTGGTCGCGCAAAATGAAACAGTATCAACTGCAGAGAATCAACCTGTAGAAGATCCTGCCACATCGAGGTTTACATGGACTATAGAGAATTTCTCAAGGCTTAACACCAAGAAGCATTATTCGGATGCATTTTCCGTTGGAAACTACAAATGGTAACTACACAAAATCACCTAAGTTTCACTTTTCTGACTTAGCTTTTACGCTCCTTGCTCCTTGCTGCTGCTGCTGCTAATGTTTCTACTGTTATTCCAATTAAAACTTAGAAGTGCATATGGAATTTCTTTTTGACATGGCGTTCTTAGCCCAGCTGAGCCTGGTTACTAGAAAAAATGACCGAAAGTTTCACTTTTTCCGACTTAGCACTTACGCTTCTTGGCGCTGCTGCTGCTAATGTTGTACTGTTATTCCAATTAAAAGCATGTACTGTATTTCTTTTTGACATGGCGTTCTTAGCCCATCTGTGGCATTTTTTAATTTGAAAGTGTTTTTAATTCTAAATATCACCCATCTTCATTGCCTTTTGGGGATTGTATGAGTTCACTTAAACAGAAATCTAATCTCAACCTTCTGATAAAGATATAGTAGCTAATATATCACATGAAAGCTTGATCTGACTTTTTTACTATGGTTATTTTAGGTATTTAGGCCGTACCAATAAAACTGAACTTGTGTCATGTTATGGAAGAATAAGCTTTTATTGCTGTGCTTTATAATGTCTGTAAAATGATTGATTCTCATATGAAGCTTTGGAAATTGTGTAATGCTAAGTTCAGTTAAAAACTGAGTCACCATTGGTTAGAAACTTTACCATATTTGTACTTCGAGTAAAGCTACCGTGTTCTTAGGAGTTAGGAGCACGGAGGCCTTCCATGTTCTTAACTCGAAAACATACTTAATTATCTTAAAATTTTGATTTAGGTTTTCAATAAATTGTGCATGTCGAAATCTTCTAGGAAATCAAAATTTGTGATTTATTGAGCTTTCTAGCTATTTTTTAAATATTTTTTTTTAAAAACAGCTCTGTTTAATATTAAAAAATGACCTCTTCAGGACTGTTTTTAAAAATATTTAAAAACATAGCTAGAAAGCTCAAAAAATCACGAAATTTGGTTTTCTAGAAGATAATATGAACGATTTATTGAGAAAGATAAATCAAAATTTTAAGATAATTAAGTATATTTTTTAGTTAAGTGCACGGGAGGCCTGCGTGCTAGAGTGCGGTAGCTTTACTCTTGTACTTCTGGTTGGAAACAACACAATCAAGCATCTGGTTTTTTTGTAGACGAGTAATTCTGACATCTATGGTAGAATTAACACATATTTTTAATGATAAATCATATTAGGCGGGTGCTGATTTTTCCAAAGGGAAACAATGTGGATCATTTATCAATGTACTTGGATGTTGCTGACTCTGCAAGTTTGCCATATGGCTGGAGCCGTTTCGCACAGTTTAGACTGGCTGTAGTAAATCAGATGCATCCCAAGTTGACAGTTCGAAAAGGTAACTTTTATGCTGGCTAGGCATTTTCATTTGTGTACTCATTTTTTGTATGAAGGGGAGCCTTGGCGCAGCGGTAAAGCTGTCGCCTTGTGACCAGGAGGTCACGGGTTCGAGTCGTGGAAATAGCTTCTTGCAGAAATGCAGGGAAAGGCTGCGTACAAAGACCCAAAAGTGGTCCGACCCTTTCCCAGACCCCATGCAAGCGGGAGCTACGTGCACCGGGCTGCCCTTTACTCATTCTTTTGTATCCTTGCATTGATGTTTTTTTGTGTCATTTGAAATTCTTTAATATATTTTGCTTATCATTAAATCCTACATTTGTGACCGGCATCAATCACAACATCAGGATATTGGGAGAGGTGTGTGTGTCACTGTCGTTTGGCATTATTTATCAGGAAAATACCTTGCTATAGTTGTGCTTCTCTTTCTAGAGTCATCATGTCAGAAATATATAGGATTTGTATCTAGTGCGGCAACCATGTTGCATTAACCAAGCTGCTTGGTATTATTTATCAGGAAAATACCTTGTTATAATGGTGCTGCTCTTTCTAGAGCCGTCCTGTCAGAAATATATAGGATTCGTATAATGTACTTATAGGACTTTCTTCTCACTTATTGCATGGCAGAAACACAGCATCAGTTCAACTCACGTGAGAGTGATTGGGGCTTCACTTCGTTTATGCCTCTAAGTGAAGTGTATGACCATGGAAAGGGATACCTACTGAATGACACTCTTGTGGTAGAGGCTGAGGTGACGGCGCGTAAAATGCTTGACTATTGGTCATATGACTCCAAGAAGGAAACTGGCTTTGTCGGGCTCAAGAATCAAGGTGCCACTTGCTACATGAACTCTCTTTTACAGACTCTCTACCATATCCCATATTTCAGGAAGGTATGGAAATCGTAAAACCTTGCTCATTTGCCTCTTTCCATTTCTTAGACTGCATTGTTTTGTGTATAGGCACAATAAAACATAGCCCCACTTTGGCTTATAACATTCATTTATGAGTCTTACGTTGCTATCGTTGTATTTAATGGATATAAACTTGCCTTGACAGGTTTGTTCTTTTGTCTACACTTTAATTCCATTTTTCTTGTATTGCTTCAGGCTGTGTATCACATGCCCACAACTGAAAATGACATGCCATCTGGGAGCATCCCATTGGCTCTCCAGAGCCTCTTTTACAAGCTCCAGTATAGTGACAGCAGTGTTGCTACAAAAGAGTTGACCAAGTCTTTTGGGTGGGACACTTATGACTCTTTCATGCAGCACGATGTTCAAGAACTTAACCGGGTTCTTTGTGAAAAATTGGAAGATAAGATGAAGGTACCTAATTAGCATGCACAATTTAATCCATCCCTTTTATGATCTGAGCCCATGAGCCCTGATTTAGTTTATCTCAATCGAGAGCACTCGAAATAATACTCCGACCAAATGACATTTGGCTTTTTCTAGTTTGTATCATACAACATAAAGGTGTGCTCGGATCGGGTAAGAGGGGAAGGAAAGGGTAGAAGTGGCAATCAATCCTGTCCAACTCTTCACCTCCCTCCACAACTTTAAATTATGATTTTGAAGGGTAGAGGAGGGGAAGAAGGGGAGGTTCTCTATTTTATGTAATTCTAAGTATCTGTGCACCCATCCAGGACACCCTTCCTCCCTCCCACATATAGTTTCTCGGAGCCCTTAATACTTTGATCTTTTCAGGGAACTGTCGTGGAGGGGACGATCCAGAAATTATTTGAAGGGCATCACATAAATTATATTGAATGTATCAATGTGGATTACAAATCCAACCGGAAGGAGTCTTTTTACGGTATATGATCAGCTAAGCAATCTTTGTCACTATTTTTAGCATGAGGATGCTAATTTATAAGGCTTTTTCATTAATGTGAATAATAAAATTGTACCACTAAGATCTGAAAATGATTACATGATAAATGGCAGTGATTTAAATATCGTACGATTCACGGTACGAATCGTACGATACGATACTGAACCCTAGCGATGTCTGGACCGGAAGAGGTGAATCGTGGGAATCGCTACGATCCGTTGGAGCGATACGTGTATCGCATCGTACGATACATACGAGTCGCTATTGACCAATGGAAACGCGTCGCGCCATTAAAACCCTAAACCCTAAACCCTAAAGAGTAGCGTTGGAAGGGCAGGATTCAGACACCGAATGACACAAGTCAAGAAAGAGGCTTTAATAAATTCACAGAACTTCCAAACTTTCAATTGCCTGAGTACCAATATCTTATCTTACACAAAAAACTGAAACAATTCACAAAACTACTACTTTCCTAGTGCTACTTGTCTGGTTCTTTCTTCTTCTTCTTCTTCTTTAATAAATTCACAGAACTTCCAATTGCCTGAGTACCAATATCTTATCTTACACAAAAAACTGAAACAATTCACAAAACTACTCCTACTTTCCTAGTGATACTCGTCTGGTTCTTCCTCTACCCATGTGCCAGTATTAGAATGGTAATATGATATATAAATTAGAATATAATCTTGCAATTAGAATGGTATAAAAGTTACACAACTTGCTCTGTTTATAATTATGAATTTCATAGTTTATCTTTTTCATTGCTAATTTAGTTGCAAATCAAATGAAAAGAAGAAAGGAAACATCTCAAAATGCTCAAATAGTGCACGACTTATTGTTACGCCATAAAAAATATGATATAATATGTTATTGAAACTTTCTTTTAATGAAATTAGTTCATAATTAGTTATATTACTTCATTTCAAGTATAACTTAGCGTATCTTAAACGATTCGATACACGATACGATACTAAATGCTACGATACACTATACAGTTTACGATTCGAAATCTATGATAAATGGATTACCGTGAAGCATGAGGATATGATATTTGAGTATTTGACATACAGTAATTTAAGTCTTATTGTTTTTTTTTGGGCATAGTTTGAAATTTCTCACCACTTGTTATGGAAATTTGTTCAGATCTCCAACTCGATGTTAAAGGCTGCCGGGATGTCTATGCATCTTTTGACAAATATGTTGATGTTGAACGGCTTGAGGGTGACAACAAGTATCATGCAGAGCAACTTGGTCTCCAGGTAGGTTTAACTTTTCATTTTAGACACATTTGAGAAATGTTATGTAGAAGTATTTAAAAATTTCATTGGATATGGACAGTGCATTCTGGTATAGTGGTATGGTGCTTGTTCTTGATCTTAGCTGTTGTTAGATAACAAAGATCTTTGCCTGGAAATTTCTAGTGATAAATCATACCTATGCAGGGAAAAAAGTTGAACAAGCTCGGGTCTAAGATTTTTGTGATGCTAATTTTTGTATGTAGCATTGTTTACTTAGAAACAGTGTCTTGTTTTGAATTAAATTATTCTGGAACTTATTTTATATTAATTTCATTTATAATTTTGTTTTCTTGACAGGATGCCAAAAAAGGAGTTCTCTTTCTTGACTTCCCACCTGTTTTGCAACTCCAGCTGAAGCGATTTGAGTATGATTACATGCGAGACACCATGGTTAAGGTTATCATCCATTATCATTGCTTTATTTTACAATGCTTTTTTTTACTTGGTACTGATTTGGTGGTGTATCCATATTTCATTTAATGTTATTACCTAATGAGTGGGTATT
>CAXKVX010002945.1:0-19549 GCA_964058865.1 Eleocharis quinqueflora | reverse complement strand
GGCCAGCAAAATTACGAGAATTTTTTTTGTCTAATCGTGAAAAAATTAAGAATTATATTCATGACTATGATTTTAAAAAATTGACAGTTATGACTTTATTTTTTTACTATCGTTCAAACTAAACGCATGCGTTCACGATGCAAAATTAAACGACAATAATGATTAAGTAGGGTGCAAAATTTCAGATCGGCATTCTCGTTTGAACGCGGCGTCTAAACGTTGTGTTCAGACAACATTGTGAACGTAACGTCTGAAAGCACGTTGAGACGTTGCGTTCAAACATGAACACATATTTCAAATTATTTGATATTTTTTTACTTTCTCAACGCGAATATGACATAAACGTAGAAACATATAATCATAACTGTTTTTTTTAAGTACGATACACTGATATTATCAAATATTATATACTTCCGGACCACAAAACACAGATAGATAGTTAGATACAATGGTTATCATTCTGACATGTGGGCCCCCACAGTCGTTAAGTTTCTTCTTCACCTGGTACATCGTACATAGATCCGGTTGTAAATTGGCAATTGCCAAATTAATCACTTCTCTCACTTATATTATTTCTTTTCTTCAGTTTCTTCTACCAACCAAAATATACCGCTGCACTCACAAGACCGCCATTTTTAATCTTCTCTCTCTACCTACCTCTTTCTTTGGCTCTCTCTATCTACTGATCAATGGCCTCACAAGCTATCGGCAATGGTGTTGGAGGGGTCCCTTCCATGACCCCACGAGCCACTCTCCCTCGCAAGAGCTCTCTCGGCATTAGCATGGTGGAGAGAAAGGTGGAGAAGGAGGAGAAAGTGCTTGCTCCGACTTCTTTCTCTTCCAATTCAAATTCGCAAGAGCAGTATAAAGGGCTGAGAAGTGGAGACTTGGAGAAGAATGCTCGAGCTCTCACCAGGGATTGTAGCACTCTACCAAGTGGGTTTGGTTTCAGTTCTCAATTGTTGTTATTATTTTTGTTCAATTCATGCATGATAATTTTGCTGTTCCTGATTATTCAAATTTTATTCTGATTTTGTTTATTCATGGGAACTCGGGTGATTGATATATAATTCGTAAGTGATTTGTTTAATTTAAGTTTAACCAAGAAGATTTTGTTATGCGATTCTTTCAAATTTGGTTGTATTAAAAAAAAAATTCAATTTTGGACTTCAGATAATTCTGAAGTAAAACTGATCAATTGTAATTGTGAATACCAAACTTTACCATCATCAATTGTTGATTTATATATATATATTTTTATTAAATAAAAGATGGCAATTCAGTCAGATTTGGAGGTTTCCAGTTCTTTCAAAAATTAGGTGACGTAATGGGATTACTGTTACTTATTCACCTAATTCTACCTTGTATAGATAGGTTTAGCCTTGAATTATGGTTATATCATTGTTTCTATAGCACTATGTATGATCTCTATGCAATGTGGATTGATGCTTTAGGTGATGACCAATTCATAATTGTTTCATTAATTAAGTTGACTGCTTTGAACTTGGTTATGGAACAATCTAGGAAATTAATTATTATATTGCCAAAATAAGGTGTTTATAGCTGCTTTTGGTGAAGAATTGCAATTAATGGGGATCATGGAAATATCTTAACGGTTTCTGTTCCCCCTCTCCCCAGGAGCGGATTTACAATCTAAATAAAGATCAATTAAGCCCAAATTGATCTAAAAGCCTATTAAACTTGTACTATGTTATTACTTAAAAAAAGACTTGGTATTATGGTTTATAATATTATAAAGTTGCTATATGTATGCTAATTTTGACCCTCATTTATTCTGAAAGAATTTTATGCTTGCCCCATACTTCTTTTCAAAAAAAAAGAAAAGAAATGTGAGTAATACATGTTAACACCCACAAATTAGCTTCTGTTTTTACCCCTGACTCTTCTGCTGTCTTTTTTCTATTATAAAAATGTGCGCGATATCGCAAAAGTTGTGTGCGGGTTATGTTATATATATTTTAAAAAATAATGGTATATATGGCATTGTAATATAGTTCACATAGTTGATTACACCTATTGAACATGCATGACTTATTAGTACTATAAACATAACTTCGTTATGAAGAATTAGGGGGAGTCAATTGTTGTTTAGATTATGAAAATACAACCTTCAATATTGGAGGCTGGTAGCAATTTAGATTCTGATATCTTATTTTTTATTATTTGGTAGAGCCTTTGTCTAGTATGGATTGCTCGACCTCTAGTGATGAATCAGAAATCCGTGTGGCATACCAGGTACAGTTTTATAAAAAAGTTAAACAAGTATTTTTTATGTTCATGACGGGAAAATAGAAATTATTACATATCTTAAGATGGGAGAGAACAAAAATGGTTGCTGAGTAGGATGTTTTGGAAAGAAACTCGTCTGAGATAGTATTATTACTTTCTTTATTTTGTATTATCTTTATGAGTTTTTCTAACTAAATTCATTGTCCTTCAAAATAGGGTTCGCCTGGAGCTTTCAGTGAGGCTGCTGCACTAAAGGCGTATCCACATTGTCTGGCTATTCCATGTGAACTGTTTGAAGTTGCATTCAGGGTTTGATTTTGTTTGGCATCTCTTTGAGTTTTGAATTTCCATAAAAACTGTAAGTTTGAAAGACAACTGGTATCAAGTCAAAGGGAATCTAGTTTTTGTTTGTTATTACTGGTCTTTATGGACCAATGCAGGTTTATTTTTCTCTTGTTGCATGGCTTACAAATCAAGTAAACCCATAATTTGATATTTGACTGCCAGAGTCGCTTCAGGGTCATTGTTTGTCACTTGTATTGTATTTCTGTATTTTGTAACCAAAACAATCTGTCTCACATTTTTAAATAGACAAGACATGATTATTCATACTATTATCATTTTATTTTGTCAGGCTGTGGAGCTATGGCACGTCGATAAGGCAGTTCTCCCAATTGAAAACACCTTGGTGGGGAGCATACACCGAAACTATGATCTACTTCTTAGCCATAGACTACACATTGTAGGTGAGGTGCAAATGGCTCTTGACCTCTGCCTTCTTGCACCACCTGGTGTACAAATGGGGGATATACAGCGCATCATTAGCCATCCTCAGGTACACTTGAAATGTAGGAAAAATAAAGAACAGTTTGCAAATGAGAAATAAAAACCAAAAAAGGCCTTTAGAATTTAATTTGATGTTAAGCTTTGACATATTGGCTACCTATGTAAATTGCCCCTGACATGATGATAATTGGAAGGTTTTTTAAATCAGTCAATGCAGTTCCTTAAAAAGTTCATATATTGGTGATGGTTTAATGTGTTTGTCTCTAAGATATATGCTATTCTGACCTTGTAGGCATTTCAGCAGTGTGAGAATGCAATGTCTGATTTGAAAGCAATTCGAGTTAATTTTGAGGATACAGCTGGGGCTGCTCAGGTAATATAGGAATATAAGTATATTCCAAGTATTTTGATTTATTACAAGAGTACAAGAGTCAAATTCGAATTAATCTGAGTTGATTTTTCTTCTTCCAGTTAATCGCTGAAAAGGGCATGAGGGATGCGGGAGCAATAGCAAGCGCCAGAGCTGGGGAGCTTTATGGACTCAATATACTCAAAAATAAGTTACAAGTAAGAAATCCAATGTTAACTACTTTTCATGTGACATTAAACAATCAAATTTGCATGTGAGAGATGATTTTCGAAGTTTCTTGCCATCTAGTTCATTGAATGCTCAACTTAAAGTGTCCTCCTTTCTTTTTCCTCGAGCACAAACTACCAAAACCAAGCCAAGAAGATGAGTGAAACTGGCTACAAATTTGTTACAGAAGACAATGGCTATTGTAGTTTCATTTATATGAAATAGTTATAACAATTAATCAGTCATTGTTTTCCTCGACTTCAATCCAATACTTGTTATCTGATAATAAACAAGCAATGTCGATTAATTTGCTGTTTGCAAATTATAATGGTTACGTATTATTTGCAAATATATCAATTGGTATCAATTCTAAAAACAAACATCTGTTTATCTATTATCACAATTAATGGTTCTTCATTAGTACCAGAACAGCACACATTTTTGGTTGCTGCCCTAAATTTGATTGGTAAGATACCCTTTTTGTTGGGCAGGATGAAGAGGTAAACATCACCCGATTCTTGGTACTGGCAAGAGAACCAATACTACCTAGGACAGATCGTCCCTTTAAGGTATTAATTGTGGATTTCTAACTTCTATTTCATATGTGAATGTATCCATCTTAGAATTTGCTTCACAAAATACAGACAAGTGTTGTGTTCACTCTGGAAGAAGGGCCTGGTGTACTGTTCAAGGCTCTTGCGGTCTTTGCTCTCAGAAATATCACCATATCAAAGGTTCTAAATTTAATACCTGAATTGTTTTAAGTTTGTAATCTACACAAGTTGTAAAATTTCAATTTTAAAAGACAACAATATCGAAACAGATTGAAAGCCGGCCACTGAGGGTGAGCCCGTTGAGATTTGTAGATGACTTAAACCATGGCGCCACCATGTAAGCATTTTAGCTCTTTCGATTTTGTGTTTGAAACCTATGATAATTTATGAAAATACTTGAAAAAAGAAATTTAATGTAATTCTTTGAATTAATCTCACATGTCCAGGTACTTCGATTATTTATTCTACATTGATTTTGAGGCGTCCATGGCTGAGACCCGTGCCCAAAATGCCCTTGCTCATTTGCAGGTCAAATTTCTGTTTTTTATTCATTTTATTTCCTGTATTCACGTATTTGTATGTCTTATGTTTATTATTTGTTTTCACTTTTTAGCTTCTAATATATGCCTAGTATCTTCGTGTCTTGTGTCTCCTCTAGAAGTAGCATCGCAACTCCTATTTCAGTTAAAAGTACAAGTACTTTTTTTATAGCCTGCGCTCTGAAGTTAACTTGGAATTTGCTTATGATGTGCAGGAATTTTCTAAATTTCTTCGTGTACTTGGCTGTTACGCAATGGATACATTATAATAATCTTCAAAAGCAGAACCTCAAATATCTCAATTTTTAAGCTGTAGCTTTTGGATAGTTGAAATGGAAACATAGAGAGCAAAGGAAGCAAATAGTTCTATATCTAGCTTAGAGTTTATCATTTTTTGCTATTTAATGCTTAATTTGCTGTACAAATAAAGTCTATTGTGGTTGCATAGATGCTGTTTTTTAGTGTACTTCTCTTTTTCTCAGTACATAAACTGATAAAATGGCTGAAAGATTGTAAGTAAAGTTTAATGGTTAAATAGTTTCTTTTTCTTTATAGAAGTTATTTTAGTGACCACCGGTACAATCCTAGATTCGTAGTTTGTCAGTTGAACATAAATTGAACTATCATGTCCTTACAGACACCTGGCCGTGACCCGCAATCTGTGTAATGGTCCAACACTGGCTTGCTGGTGGGGTCCATTGCACTGTATCAGTGTCAAAAGTAGAATAGTGTCTTTGTTAGAGTATTAATTGATTGATTAAATTTGCACCATTTCCGGTTAGACCACTCTCTGGTACATTATGATCATTATTCAGGGTGATTGCTTCTGTTGAAAATTAGTAGAACCAAAACATGATTCTGCTTTTTTAATTAGAATGATTTGGTATATCTTATGCCCCACACGTTCATTGGTTTCATTAAATATTTACAAAGTAAAAGCTAAGGTACCAGCAGGAATCAAATCAAAAGGTGTGTTGGCACCAAACACTGGTACCTGAAGAAACAGAGCTGTGGTAAAGATGATTGCCATATCAAACTTCCCTGATTCCAAATCATTGAAAATGAACAGAAAAATAGGAAGGATGAAGCAGCTGTGCTAGTTGTTGATACCCACAGATGAAAGAGCTGATCCATACTGGAACCATAACAGTGTTGGAGAGGAATAACAAAGCAACAGAATCTCATGCCTTGTAACATTTTCAGGGAAATCAACTGAATCCAAAATTCCAAAACACTTTGTTTGTTTGCCTTTTGTTTGTGTCCTTTAAACAACAGTGAAAGCAGAAGTAGAACTAGCAATATTTTGAGCATCAAAATGACATCTTTAAACCTCCAAGATAGAATACAGCAGTAACTTCTATGTATGTATACATATTTACATTTGGCAGCATTTGGAATTTTGGATAACGTGGAGTGACAATTCATGAAAGAAAGAAAATGGCTACAAACAGTTGCTTAGTGAAAGGGCAAATGCATAGGGACCCTTTGTCTTTAATGGAGAGAGGCTAAACTAGTTAGAAACAAATATGTCATTTCAGTTATTAGAAATTTGGTTGGCTTTGTAATTATTACTGGGTCCCTCAAATCAGGTGCTTGTTCAACTTCCTGTAAATTTCAAAAATCTAGTGCAATTAATATTCTTTAACTGCATCTAGTTTAGGAGTGAAGTTTACTGTCATGTCTCTAAATGAAGAATTCCATTGACGATTGGACTTAATTTGAAATTATGTATTTAAATTGCAGGTAACTTTGTTTATGATAGATAAATGCTCATTTGAAATTCGAACCCCAGTAGACTCATAATGAAAATCTAACATAAATTTGTTACTAAAATTGCTTGTTTGAGTCAATTAATCATCCTCAACAACTTGTTTTACTTTCTGTAAGATAAACCTTTCAAGATATTTATATGCAAGTTAATTTGAAATCTATTTAAAATTAATTACAATTTACCATGTTGTTAATCTTAATTTTTTCATCAGTATCTGTACGACTTCAAGTAGATATTCTAATTATTTAAATAGCCAGAGCATAGGATCGCCAATAAAAAAATGTAGATATTCTAATTATTTAAATAACAAATTGAAGTCAATATGAAATTCGATTTGTTATTAATTACAAAATCACTACAACTTCACCATTAAATTTTAATTTTCTTGATGAAAAGCTAAATGTTTTTCGTTTAAATTAACTCAAATTTGATACATGTCGACTCATATAAGTAATTGTGCACAAATGAATAATTTCATTCTAACAATATATCGATAATAAGTACCATAAGATTCAAATATACTACAACAAATTGAATATACGCTAAAATATAAAAATTATTTCAATTTCAAAATATCTTTTGAGTTCAAAACATTTCTTTTTGTTTTAATAAAAGTCACAAATTAAACAGTCCTGATTTCCATTTTAATATTCAGCTTGTTATAATTAATGTCTTCATATTGCAAAAGTAATCTATAAAAGCTCTAAGAAATTAATTACATTATAAACATGTTATAGGGATCACACAAAAAAAAAAATATCCAAGCATAATTTTAACATAAGCAAAGTCAGAAAAATTAATTGCACTTTATAATAATAAATGATGCATCAAATTCTTCCTCTTTATTTGAGTTTTTTACATACCTTTGTTTCATGGTCATTTTTCCTTGAAACTAACCTTTAATTTTTGTGTTCGATTTCTCAAATGTTATCAAGTTGCAATCTTTATTATTTTCGTTTTTAAGCCAGAAAATCAAAATTCATACATCAGAGTAATTACTTTGATAAACTTTAAAATTTTATTTTATTTAATAATTAGATATTATTGACTACTTAATTACCAAATTTATCCGTCATACAATTAAATTTCTGGCTTGATCATTATCGAAAATCAATAAAATTATTAATTACAGGGGGAGGGGTAGAAGTAGAACTATTGTGTACTTAAACTCACTAAGACTATCGGTAAGCTTAACTAAAATCCGCTTCAAAAAAAAAAGCTTAACTAGAAAAATAGTTGAATCAAATTTAAAAGATAAATCTAAATCATGGAAACCGATCTTATATAATGTGTGATGTGTTTGCATATAAAATTTATTAACTTTTTGGTTTATTTAATGCAAAATCAAGTAGTCAAAATGTGACAAAAAATAAATGTGTGAAAATAATTCATCAGTCTTTATATTTTTACTGCATTGATTTTACATTAAACAAATTAAAAAATAAAAATATTTGATATGTAAACACATCACTCATAACGTAAATGGATTAAAAATTTTGAATTTTTAACTGAAATTTAATTTAACTATTTTTTTAAACTCGTCAATAATCGTGGTGACCTTAAGAACACAGGTAGTTCTACTCGAGGTCTTATATATAGTACATTAAACCTGGATCAGCATCTGCTGTCATTATTCAATCTGGACGACTGTGATTTAATTTAGAAGAATTTCATTATTTTTTTGGGTTTCACCTGTCAATCACTCAATGACAGCGACCTGTCATCGAAATAATGACAGCAGATATGTTTTCCATTAAACCTCATTGCCCTTATTAACAGTAAATACAGGGTACAACAGTTGCGTGTAGGCGAAATCCTTTGATATAATCAAATATAGCAGTTGTGATCTTATAGAGAATATTCCTAAACTATTTAATAGTATTATGAGTTTAGTATTATATTTGATAGGGGAGCAAAATGTAGCTGCTGAGATGTTTAAAAGGAAGCAAAGGGAAGAAAGCAATCGGCTAGTTCTCCAGATGGCAAGAGATCAAGTTCCAATGCGAGTGAGGATGAAGATCTGCTGTTTGACAGTGAGGAGGAAAACAACAATTAATAAGTAGTATTTGCGGATGGAGCAGGATTTTTGAATGTAGGAGTTGACATGCATGTTTTTTTGTACTGAGGTGTTTAGGCACAATCTCAGATAAACATATGCTTTGCTTTTGTTTCTTATTTTTTTGTTCTTTTTTAGTAGCATAAAACTCTTATGCCAGAAATCTAACACATTTTGTATATTGTCATTCCAAATTTTTTAAATTGATCAAATGCCACTACAAAGTAAGAAATTGATAAAATGTCATTAAAATTGTCTTTGAATTAAATCACTGCCATTAACTTAATTTCAGTTCATTTAAAAAAACCAAACTTTCATAATCCCCTAAATGCCCTTGTCAGTTTTTTCTCCTTCAATGATCGACTCGATCGATTCAACCCAACGGAGTCGATCGATTGAAGGAGAAAAAACTGACAAGGGCATTTAGGGGATTATGAAAGTTTGGTTTTTTTAATTGAACTGAAATTAAGTTAATGGCATCGATTTAATTCAAAGGCAATTTTAATGGCATTTTATCAATTTCTTACTTTGTAGTGGCATTTGATCAATTTAGAAAGTTTGGAATGTCAAATAAATAATTTTCCCTTCTTTTTAATGAAAGCTGGCGCCTCCGCTTGAGGCAGCTATTATTCAAAAAAAAAAAGAATATTCCTAAACTGTTGAGCAGTGCCAGTACACCTCGCATTTAACAAACAATATACTACAAGTTTTTTTCCCTTTTTTTACTTAAAATTTCCTAGGACTACATGGGGAGCTATGATATTTGGACTCGATTCTTCTACCGCACAGTACCGACGGACGGTCCAGATTTACTGCACTGTCAGTTACGGACGGCTCAGATTTGATTTAGGGGGGTCTGATATTATAAAGTTTAGCTTGCACGAATCTTGATGCAAATTAAAGGCTGAGATTTGCTGCGCAGCACGCACAGTGTTGGTGCTGCGCGGTAGAAGATCTCGTTCCATGATATTTAGGGGTGAATTCGGATCTGATATATTATTATATTAAATATGTTTGCCGCTACAGTAAAATCAATACAAAAAAATATTTCTACAGTAAAATCAATACAAAAAACAATTTCTACTTTAAAATCAATACAAAAAACTGTTTCAACAATGCTCATCGAGATCGTAATTAGTTTTTTTTATCGTCGCAAATTATTGAGCTAGCGTCGAGTCTGATTTGTGATCGAAGGAATGTGCATCTCAAATTTGACTTCATCTTCAACTTATGTCTTAATTAGTAAATTTTTTATCATGAGTTCGCATCAGAATCAATTTTGAATCACTCATTTCTCCGATCGCAATCAGACTCGACGAGATGAAATACACTTAAATATCTACAGCTCGATGACTTGCGACGATAAAAATAATTAATTGCGATCTCGACGAGCGTAGCAAAGTTGTTACAAAATTACCTTAATACCTAAATGATGAATTAAATTAATGATATTTTTATTAATAAACAATTCAAAAGGCAAAACATTTGGTTTCGTTGGCATCAAATGACACTACAACAAAAAGGCTCTATAATAGCCCATGTTTTATAGCGGACTTGCATAACTCCGCTATAAAAACTGTCCAATGTCAGTTTTGAAATTAAGTTTGCACTTGTAACAGCGGACTTTAAAAAAATACAGTTACAAAATATTCTAGAAAATATTTTAGAATCTTTAATAGCGAATCTTTAGGGGTCTCGCTATAAAAAATGGAATTTTTATAGCGGATGGATGTCCGACCGCTATAAAATATGTACCTTTTATAGTGGATGGTTCTACGGGTCCGGTATAAAAAACTTTTATAGCGGATTGTTCAGGGGGTCAGGTATAAAAGTTCTTATATCGGATATGCCTACTAACCCACTATAAAAAATTCTGAACAGATTAAAGTTGTAGCCCACGAATCAACATTTACTTTTCAATCCAACCATTCATCTTGTCAATTCAACGCTCCAAACAAACACATAATCCCACAGATTAAGCTATTTTCTCTTACAACAATTTTCGTTCTTAATAAAAGACGTCAACTCTCTCCCATTTCTTCCTTCTTCCCACATATATATTTTCTAATTCTTCCTTCCTCCATCAAGCTTACATTCGAGTTCTTTATCCAATTATTTCTACCTATTTTCGATGTGAATTATAAACATATATATGAGCTTTTAAGTTTTTTTGCCTTCATTTGTCTCCTTATTTTTTCACAACTCTTAAATTATTACTTAATAATTTTGTAAAAATAAATTATGTTGTTGGTAATGTCATTTATTTACAGAAAAGCATATTTGCAATAAATAAATAATAAGTGCTTTCTAAAGACAATTATAGCTAATATCCAAAGAAGAAATAAATTACAGCAAAAATGACATATTTGTAAATAGTAAAACAATTTGTAATTATATATTTCGAACGAACATTTCTGCAAAAAATGCCTATCAAATCAGTCTATTTCGCAATAAATGCTCGTAGTTGTCACTGATGCAACAACCATTTTTTTTAAACCTTTTATAGTGGACATTAGTAAATGTCACCTATAAAAGATGATTTTTAATAGCGAACTTCAGTACATATTTTTTTTAAAAGATAGTTTTTCAATAGTGAACTTTAGTCAAGATTCGTTATTAAAAATCATTTTTATAGAAAACCTTTACTAAAGTTTAAAGTCCGCTATTAAAACCTGATTTGATGGCACTGTTTTGGAATGAACAGACACAACTCTCCGTCTTCCGGTGACTTGTATCTAGCCTCCGTCATCATTATCTAGGTGAGTTGTCGTATCGAGAAGTACTCCGGTGGTTACCGTAGGTTGAGCTGACGGTTTGATATGGTGAGCTAAAGGTTGAGCTGACAGTTTAGTATGATGAACTAGAGAAATGTGGAGAGATCCGATTTGAATTGTTAATGGCTGAATGGTTTGCTTGCTTGGGATGATATATTGGATTTTTCGCCTTCCGAATCGCCTTTGTTTCACCTGCTGGTCTTCTCTCCATTTTTTCCGATCCGATCGGAAGAGAGAACTCAGGCGAAAGAGAAGTCGTGATATTCATTTTGTTATTATAAACTTCTTTTGATTTTAAGTAAATATTTCAACATACCAATAGTTTTTTTTTTTAGTTTTTTGTAATTATTCTTACTATCAATCATTCGGATTTCTTATATCTTGACGTGTCAATGCTAATCTTTCTGTATTTGTCTTCATTTTGAAAAAAAAAAAAAATCATCTTTTGATTCTCAAGAAAAAGTCGTCTCCGAACTATCTTTTGTACCAGTTTAAATTTTGAAATTTTATTAGCATGAAAATTTATATAGAGACCAGCATGATCTTTTTAGGAAAATTCAAGAACGATTTAGAATTTCTTTCAGAGTCACAAATCAAATGTAAATAGAAATGTAAGAACTAATTTAATATTTTTATGAAATTGAGAACAAAAAGTAAATTCTCCGAATAACTGATTTTTGGGACCTCAGGTTGTACTTCTATCGATTTCGCTCCAGTTTGATCTTTATTGTTATTATTATTTTTATCCAAGTTGAGGTGCTGTGTCTGAAACTCTCTGAATGCAAATTTTTGGTACTTCAATGCATTTGTTTTTTCTCCTGGCTACACTATACATATTTTGCATTTGTCTTCTCTTGATGTCGTTATTTCATAGCTATAATTATTTATTTTAAAATGCATCGTGTCATATATTATTTACAGAAAATCTTTAAATTTTGTACGTTATGTTTCTCACTTTCTTCTTTTTACTCTCATCTGCATCTCTGTTCTGTCTTTTTCTTTTCTTTTCTATTTTTTTTCGACACGAGATTGTTAGAAACAACGAAAAAAATTATCAAAGACGAAGACAATGTTTGAAATGACGACAAATCTGAGAACAAAGAAGTGATGATAAATCTGAGAACGAAGATTAAAGATGACGAACGACGAAGATGAAAGTAGTGTGAAACGTGTTTCCTCCATGAGATCTTGAGACTGTCTCTGACTTTCTTCGTATACACCATATATGTTTTTCCCCAAAAGAAATAAAGAAAAAGAGAATATAGATGTGTATCTAATGTAAACACTTATTTCAGTAGTATGAATACCTATTTAGAACTACTATGAATATTTGGTTTATTTAATTTGTGCACCATTTGTATTAATCATTATTACTGAAAGTATTTTATATATCTTACATATTTTCAAATGCAAAACAGACTTGAAACAACTAGTATGGATACTTTTTTCAACTAATTTTAACACTTATTTTGTTTAGTGTGCATCTTATTCTGTAATAAACATATTAGTGAAAGTATTTTGTATACCATACATTTTTCAAATGTAAAACATACTTTAAACAGCTAGTACAAACACATTTTTCAACTAAACTGAACACATATTTTATTTAGTTTGCACGCATATTTTATTTAATATGCACACATGTTTTATTTAGTCTATGGCCTATTCTGTGATAAACATGCATGATAGTGTATAAGACGAAAATATTCAGAAGAATATGCATTGTCCAACTTTTGATTTTTATTCGCTTTTTACTCTTTAACTTTTTTTTTTGAACAAAAGTAGTTAGGAAGACGAAAGAAGGATACAGAGGTTGGATGAGTATTAGTCGGATTTTTTGTAATACTTGCTTCATTAATGTTGCAGACCAAAGATTTATGTGTCAACTAAAATATTCTACATGAGCAGAGAATTTAATTAAGGAAACAACTTACGTAGTTTACAAAAAGTAATGGACTTATTCGATTTTTTGTCTAAAGTCCAAAAAAATTCGTGTGAATAAAAGTTTAATCCAAAAACTTTGTTCTATTGAAGATGTTTTTTTGGATTATAACAAAAATAGATTCCTATATTTACATCCAAAGTTAATGTAATACTAGTAATCGTGCTCGTGCATACCAACGAAAATATTTTATATTACGAAAAACAAAATTTACTAAGAGAAAAATATAGAAAATGAAAAATAATCATTCAATCCAAGGACAAAATATAACGATTTAGTTTGGATTCAATTTAAAAACAAAACATAATAAATGAATAAATGATGTATAATAATAAATCATCCTCCTCTTCACATAAATACCATGTTGGAACTGGCAAATCTGAGGCCAGCGCCCTTTCACAATACCCTGATCCTACACAATTCCTTAAAAAAGAAAAAATTACTAAATAAGTGTTGAAGCAATATTTCAATAAACTGGTAATATTGTCAGATAAATTGAAATTTTGTTATGAAAACACATACCAAGTAAACAACAAAATCATATTTAGATTTTGGAGTACCTGCTATTGCACAGCATTCAAAAGAAAAAGTTGCACATGAATGCAGCAACCAACATTCCTGTCGAGCAATTGTTTGACTACATATCCTCCAGTAAAACACTAATATCTATTGATATCGTGTATCATATCATATCATGTTATTAAGATATACTAAGCTATTTTTAAAATAATAAAAGAATAACAGTAATTAGTATCTAACAAGAAAATCTGAATAACTAAAGAAATCATCATAATTTTAAATATATTGATAAGTGTCAATTGATATCGATGTAAATTCTTGCATATTAAGGTATTTACCTTGAGAAATGGAGACTCACCATTGGATTCACTACTCGTATCGAACCGTAAGATATGTATCTCTCGTCCTTTGACTCGTATCGAACCGTAAGATATGTATCTCTCGTCCTTTGACTCGTATCGAACCGTAAGATATGCATCGCGTATCATAAGATACTAATTTTATATTTGATATTAACACAAGGATAACAATAGAACAAAATCATTAATACCCCTTAGGAGAACATCCTATATCTATTGGCTATTTTGCATGGCTTCACATTTTTCTGGTATAAACATTTTCTTTTGAAAGTGAGGATAATTTTTTTGGTTCGCTACCATGAACTATCAATAGAACAAATTCTGACAAAAACCGAAATTGATCCCCATACGACTGAGTTAAACCAATTAGCTCAACCAATAAGAATTATCTAAGCAACTGATATTTGCCCTTCTAGAAATAAACCAAACCTCACGATGATGCATGCAAATGGAATCGGAATCAATTTCGCAGAGGAGAGAACTTTGACTCTCAGGCGTTCGATTAGATCTGACGGTTATAAATCAATTTCGCTGAAATAATCGCTGAAAAAATAAGAAAAGTCTTGCCCGCTTAAAATTTGACGCGAACTAGAATCCTCCGTCTCGTCTCCAGTACCTCCTGTGAACTCTTGCTTTTTCTGGCTAAAATCACTCGACGATTGCTTCATTCCTCTCTCCACTTCTTCTCGTGATTCATGTTTGTTGTACAAAATCTTGCCAAATTTGTTGTATTTGGTGTGTTTGCGTCGCAGCTTAATCTATATGTTTGATATATGAATGCATGTGCATCTCGATTGGGACCAAAATCATGCATGTCGATGATACGTTAAATCATGAAAGGTCTTAACCAAGAAAAATCAACTTCTACGCAAATATGTTTGACCATCAATTATATTTTTTAGAGCCTAAAGATCTTATTTCTCTTATATTGTCACCATTGCTTACCTTGGTGCCAAACAGGCAACCAGACAATAACCGACCAGCACAAACTAAATGCACCGGTTACGCACAAATTCGTTCCTTCAATCCAATTGACAGCTAAAATCATGCTAGCAAAAAACCATAGTTTTGGAATATCTCATGATTTCTAAAAAAATGAAGAAAGAAAAGGTTTCAAATATTACACCAATTTATTTGAAACTTCTATGATTATGTACCAAAGCAAAATTGTCTGATTATATATCTATTTAAGTATTTACAACAAATCCATCACAAATGCTAACTTTCATTTACCTCTCTACTGCAAAGTCACTTTACAGATTATTTGCAGGGAAATGACACTTTTGATTCTACTTAAAAATAAACGCTCCACTTTGCCAAAACTTCGTTCTTTCATCACAATTATAACAAGTGGTTCCTAACAAGAATAAGGAGTCTTCAGCTTAGTTTTCTTAATCTTCTCCAGTATTTCAGATGCCTTCCTTTGCGCCCGGGAGGTGTCGTTTACTGCAAGCCATTCCTAACAGTGTAAGTATAGCCAATGATTCATCAAGAAGTGTATCATGTATAATATGCTCCAAAGCCACATCCATTACACCATCCTGTATTGCTCTCGCCCTGTTTTCACGGACCATGCAGAGGCTAGAAATAGCTGCAGCTGCATCATTCCGGGCTTCCGATGTTCCTTCTTCAAGAAGGTCTACCGAAAACTAAATTGCACACAAGTCCCCAATTATCTTCTTATTTGATTCCCAAGTCTGAGAGGCTGAACAAGGCTGCAGCTGAGTTGATGCGGGTCTCCATGGTACCGGTCCTCAAGCCCGTTACGAGAGTTAGTACCACCGCGCCATGTTCTCCCAATATCTTCTTATTACTATCATGAATGGAAAGGTTCAAAATGATTGTCACGGTATCCTCCAGCACTTGTTGGTTGTTTTTTAACTCTGGTACAAATAATACTGAAAGAAATTATGAAATGGACCCTGGTTTTTCACCAATTACTACACGAAAAGATTTGTTCCTCTTGGTGAGCAAGCGGAGGTCTTTGACAACTTGCTTTTTTGCAGAAATTGGAGAAGACTGAGAGGAGTTAATTATTAACTTGTGTACCTAGATTTTACCGATCAATGCAACAGTTCTGAATCCCACGGTAAAACAATTTTCAATCAAGCATAAGGTTACAATTCACACAGACAATCAAGGGAGAAAATTACGAACTGTGCATCTGTGCGTAACTTGTGTGAAGTCACCAACCTTTACAATTTCGCAGATGGAGAACCCGCAAGCTCGAAATATCGTGCGCAATAAACTCTAGATCCGAATTCATGGCACCCGAATAAAAGGATCTGGAAGGAGATTGGGACAAATCAAGCTCTACAAAGACCGGAGAAGCGTCGGAGCATGGCGGGTCCGACGGGGACACAGAGGCGACGCCGCTCGACGCTCTGTACCTTACACCACCGCTTGCACACGAGCCCGAACCAATCCTACTCCTCTCGTCGCTCTCCTCTTGTCACACCCCAGAAATTAGGGGTGTTAATCCCGCCACGTGTACTTGTTTACAAGTACACGAAAGGCTTAATTATTTATTATAGAAACAAGGTGATTTTAACAAATTTTATATAAATAGAGGAACAGCACACACAGTGAACACAATACATGAACATCCAACATCCAAATATATATATATATATATATATTAATAACGGTGCCCTTTTCAAAATTTACAGCGGAAGCTAAAGAAATATAAAGTACACACAAAGAGATCGGTCTCACCAAAGGACATGAGTCCGATCCTCGCTAACCTACTACAAACTACTCCTAATCAAACGAAATAAAGAAACAAATCAGACTGAAGGTCTACAAAACGGAAGGCACCGAGACTCCATCCTAGCGCTCTCCTCCTGGACTTCAAAATAGCTCCTGCTCCTTACCTGGACCCCACAACCAACCGTGGAACGTGAGATAAAAATCTCAGTGTGGATTAAGGTCCAGCCTTTGGGTTTATATCCAATTTGGGTTGGACCAAATTACATTTTAAAAGAATTTAACTTATAATTAAATCACTACACCTTAATGTGTTCAAATGAACCAAAATTACGTTTTATTACTTAACATGTATCAGAAGAGACGAAACGAAAATAAACCCAAAAGTTGTATGAGGAGTAATAATATACTATAGATAATATGAGAAGATATCAAGCTCCCAGTCAAATGATCAGACGGTCAAATTTAGAAACCCGGGTTGTAGGACATCAGGATTCGCCCCTTAGGCGTGGGGCACTATACAGCAGCCCTCGTAACCTAAGGTTTTGTTTTAGGCTTGGGGCACTATACAGCAGCCCTCGTAACCTAAAACGAATTCTGAGTTTCCAGAACGAAACGCCCTGGTAAAGCAGAGCGGCTACAAAAAGCACACACTCGGTCAAAGAGCGAACCGAGACGCCTACCCTCACAGAAAGAGAATAATACAAAGAAAACACTCGGTCTCAGTCGTCATACGGAAATAAGGAACCGACTACCCGTTTGAAAAGAATATAGTAAAAGGGAACTCCCTGTACTAGTTAAAGCCAAGGGGAGCCCCTGACTTCCTCTGTACCAACCAGGGGCCAAAGGAGGAAGACCTTCGAATATTAGGAGATCCCGAAATATCGGCTAATAGAAAATATATATACAGAACGGAATAGCTCCAATACCTCACATATGACACGCATACTCTAAACTGAGAAACCGAACCTTAATCACTCAATTGAGGAGATATTATAGTACTAATTTCTAGTAAGGATATTGAAAATAAAAACTCTCTATCTGGCACTTCGAGCCATCAAGTGATGGCATCGTTGGTGAGAAGTGATCGAATGTCCTTAAAGACATCCCGACGAGTGGATCCCACGGGCATTGAGCTTGCGTACGTAATCCAACCGTCACGATGCCCCCAGACTACACCCAATCTAAGTCTCATCGGCCCGACACTCATCACTCCCGACGAAATACATATAGTATTGAGATACGCATTCTACCTATAAGTATTATAATAGCCTATACGATCCGTATATCGGATCTTACATGCAATATGAGATGCACATGACATGCAATGCAGGTTGGTCTAAATTTATGGTGCAGTTACCGGCATGCATAATGACAGTTCAAGTTCTACGGGCCTGATTAATAGTTGTTGGAAATTTTGGTACCGCATTTCAGTTTAGGTAGGTCAGGTAAGTCCTAGTTATAAAAGAAAGGGATATAAACCCCAGGAACCACACCTGAGATAGCTGGAGCGATACGTAAGGTCGACTCTACTCCGGGGGCAGCTCTGAAGCGTCTGCGCCTGTATCAGCGTCGACAACGTCAGTAACGGCCTCGTCTCCCGCGAGTGGATACGAGTCGGCTAAATCTCCTAATTTAGTGATCGGATCGTATTTAGTTAAATTGAACATTTGAGTTTAAAAATCTAAGCGTTTGAGACGTCCTTGATGCTCCTAACTTAATTTAATTGTCATTTTTACTTAGTCAAAGTTTTCGTGCAGGGTCCTTGCTGCACGGCTAGTGGATGTGAATTATGTGTCTCTATTCCTTTGTTAAATGTTGTGTGAGATTCTAAGTGTTCTACTACTTCCCATTTATTTGACGTCAGGACGATATGCTACAGAACATCAATAAAGAATAGCACGAGGAAGACATGTTATAAATTCAACCACTTTTAGTCGGACTTTTAATTAAATTAAGCAAAGAAGGAAATAGAATGTTCTAATAATTATAGATGCATATTATTGTGCTTATAGAGAAATTGATCAATATATTTTGTTAGGCATGTAAATATTACTTAGTCCATTTCTGTCGCTAGTGTGTGATATTTTACTAATATATATATACATTATATTTAACTTATTTTATTATTTAATTAATAATGTTATTATAAATAATCAATTAACTTAGTCGTCACGTATAATTGTATGTCAAGTGTCAATAAGTCAGACGCGTTGTCGTTCCTAAACAACTATCCTACTATGTAGCTATGTCGTATATTATACGTTATATGGTTTAGTGCTAGATATAGTATAGAAAAGTACATAAAAACACAAGTTGGTTAATTTTAATTAATTATTGGTTTGTGTTAATCCTGGAGTGGGATCAGAAGTCCGTACTCGTGCGTCATAGCCGAAGCTCGTGCTGCACGGACTTATGGTCGTCATTTCCCAATTTAATACCTTTCTCGGTCCTTGATTCCCGTGGGTCTAGTTACTAAGTGTTATGGGTAGGGCCACCGTTTGTGTAATATCTGTTCGTGCCCAACTCGACACAAAACAGGGCCCAAGCCCAATAATACTTAGAACTATTTTTATCCGTATATAAGTTTAACAACTCCTGTTCTAGTATAGCATCTGTTCGGGATTATTAAGGGTCCATTTAAGGCCCAAGATGTGTTTATATCGCCTAGTACCCTTTACTGGGTCAGTCATCACTTCTGGCCCAGCTTCAACTC
>CAXKVX010002944.1:0-40089 GCA_964058865.1 Eleocharis quinqueflora | reverse complement strand
ACACATCACTATTAGAATTTCGGTTATTAAGAATTAAGATATGTTTTTTGTGTGGCAAAATCATTTCCACAAAAATATTTTTTGTGTGAATTTATCACGGAACAAATTATAGATGGAAAAAAAATTTCATTTCCACGGAAATAGTCTTTGCTTTAACGGAAATATTTCTCTCTTCCACGAAAAAAATCTTCTCACGAAAATACTCCAAGTTTTTTAGCGATAAAATTCCCTCCAAAACTTCACAAAATTATACTCTCTGTTACTCTATCTTTTCCACGGAAAAACTCTACCCACAGAAATACTACAAAATTTTTAGCGAGAAAATTCTCTCCAAAATGTCACAGAATTATACTCCCTGTTACTCTCTCTTCTCCAAAATTTCAACAAGTCATCTTCCTTCTCTTTCGTTCCTCTCTACTTTCTCTTGATTCTTTCTATTCCTTCCACAAAAATTTCAACAGAGTCTTCTCTTTCACTTCCATACTGAGCCCTAGAAATAAAGATGGAGTCTTCTCTTCCTTCTCTAGTAGCTCTCTCTTTTTGATGGAACAAAAAAAAATTCGGTGTAAGTGCTTCTCTCTATCGTAAAAGCTTGTTTCCGTGAATGGATATTTTTGACATTTTAATTTCTTAAATATTTTCATGATGAGTGTTTATTTTCATGATGAGTGTTTATTTTCATATGCAGATATAAAGTCTTGAAATTTTATGACAATGTGGTATTTTTGGTAATGTTTGGTACAAACTTCAAATGTTGAACAATTTTTTGTATTATGTATAGTCAAATTTTGGAAAGAAGTTTATTTTATATTTTGTGCAGTTTACAATGTGTAAATTTTGATGCACTTGATTGTAATTGATATTATGACAAATAAAATTTGGTAATAAAATTTGTGCAACAATAATAAAATTTATTGACATAATAATGATTCTACTGACAAAAATAATATCATGTCGAAAATAATGTTTCTATAATTCTTAAAAAACACAATTAAATAATAATTATGTTAATAATACAATTATTTTCGTGGTAACTTCGGAATCTTTTTGTGGTAATTTTTAATCATTTTCGTGCAAATATCATGAAAATAAAAACAGACGATCCCACAAGCAAAGTTATTTCCGTGAAGTTATTTTCATATTTAGCTCTACAAAAATATATTTTCATGATATTCCACGAAAAAAATGATTTTTGTGAAGAGAATAGTTTTATGATTATTTTACGAAAAGATATCTTTTTCTTTTTTATTTTCATGAAGAAATTATTTGTCTTTTTCCGTTAATAACGAAAATTCTGATAGTATACTATGCCGGTATATACAATAATATGCAAGTTAAATTAACAAAAAACACGCGTGGCGCGTGGCGCAGTGTTTGGTCGACATGAAGGGGCTGTTGTCAAGTTCTAATCTCATTGGTCCATTAGTTTTAGGAGATTTCCATACATGTGGACTTATGTGGCCGCACATGTTGCATCATGTGCCGCATATTGACTAATATGATCTATATACGACCCGCATGAAGTTCTGAGATTGGATCCGCATTTGGCAGAATCCGACCGACCCGGAAAACCCGTCAGACCCGATTCGACTTAAACCCAATCTGATTTGATTTTTATTGAAGTCAAACTAATCCGAATTCGATCCGATTCGAGACGATCCATAACCCGATTCGAGGCGAAACCCAATGACCCGAAACCCGACCGGACCCGACCCGACCCGAGACAATCCATAATCCGATTCGAGGCGACACCTGATGATCCAAAACCCGACCCGACTCGAGAAGATCCATAATACGATTCGAGACGACACCTGATGACTCGAAACCCGACCAGACTCGACTCGACTCGACTCGACTTGAGAAGATCTATAACTAGACTCAAGGCGACACCTGATGACCCGAAACCTGACCTGATCCGACCCGAGACGATCCATAACCCGATTCAAGGCGACACCTGATGACTCGAAACCTGACCTGACTCGACCCGACCCGAGACGATCCATAACCCGATTCTAGGCGACACCTGATGACCCGAAATCCGACTCGGCCCGACCCGAGGCAATCCATAACCTAATTTGAGACGACACATGATGACCCAAAACTCGACCAGAGAAGATCCATAACTCGATTCGAGACGACACCGGATGATGCAAACCCGCCCGACCCGCAAGAAGGTATTTGGGCTTTTAAAATGCAACGTAAGACGCAAGAAGATATTTGCGTGATCTCGTGCATTCGACAGTGCTGCTCTTAGGAAAAAACTTTTCTTAAGCTTTTAAAGTACCCGTGAAACTAGTAGACAATCCAAACGCATTCATCTAACAAATCTATTTAGAACCCAAAATTTTCGTGGCCCAATTAACTTTGCTAGACAAAAAAGTTATAAACCTATTTTTTCTTCTGGTCCTGTAATTAAGCAATGTCATCTCTTCTCGTAGCTGATCAACAGATCAGTACTAACACTTTTTATGCTAGTCATAGGTGTTTTTTTTACATTATTAGTTTACATCTTTGTCAGATTCAAATGTTGAACATATAATGACTCAAATTTGCAAATTATCCTCAGTTACTGGATTTTGAAGTTGCTTGATGACTTGCAAATAATCTTTCATTTATCTTATTTATAGTCCTTACCGGTTTTAATGACTCGACACCCGAAAAATCGACGTTGCCCGACTTGATTTCGCCCGACCCGACTCGACACCAGAAAAATATCAACGTTGCCCGACTCGAGACCCGACCCGATTTCGCCCGACTCGACCTGACACCAGAAAAACATCGACGTTGCCCGACCCAATCTCGCCCGACCCGAACCAACACTCGGAAAACATCGACGTTGCCCAATCCGAGACCCGACCCGAACCAACCCCCTAAAAGCATCGACGTTGTCCGACCCGAGACCCGACCCAACATCACCCGACCCGACCCAACACCCGAAAATCGTTCGATGTTGCCCGACCCGATCTCACCCGATCCAACCCACAACTTGAATTTTGAGAAAATCAAACTAACCCGACCCGACCGACTTGCCACCTCTACCGCATACACATAGGCGGTTCGTGTAGCTGCATTTAAAAACACTGATATCACTTTTGTTGTGGTAATTTAACAATTTTCAATTTCTGATGCGGGTGCGATCACATACCTAGTATAAAAATCATATTTCTTGTGCATATAAAATCTATATCGACAAAATTTGATTCAAACTAAGAGTTTTCAGCACCAACAAAAACTTCCATATATGTATGATATAAATTAACCTAATTTTTTTTTTCTTGACATGAGTAGGCAAAACTCAAAAAGGATATTATTAACAAATAACAAGGATGTCGAAATATGTAACTAATGCGTAGGCACTTCTCCGGAGGAAACTACGACAAATTTTTCAACATTCATGGCACTTAATTTTTATGTCCAAATTAATTGGTTTCGGAAATGCACACAAAGGTGGAAGAGGTATTTGTACCATAGTGATGGGGTTCAAAAGTTGAATTAGATTATCACCATCGATGTCAATAGTTGCCAACCAACCTCGCCAACTTCCTGGTATCCATTTTTTTTTGGGAATAAAAGCATCTTCAAATTAGAGAGCCGACTTCTCGTTAAGATGAAAGCAACAAATACAATATAGTCTATGACGGTTGTGGTACAAGAGAATTGTACCGGTACCATCATAATAACAAAAAAAAGAAAGAGAAAAAATCCTGAAATATTTACAAACTGGTCTACTTCATATGTGCAAAATATAAACGCACATTATTACTAAGAGAACTACAACTAAAAATTGCATCTTTTATTTGAAGTATCAAGCATAGCCATTTGTCCGTTACTTTTATTTTGCCGTTACTTTTTTTTTCATTTTTTTTGTATTATTTAAACAATTTATTATAAATTTTGTTATTATAATACAAAAATTTTAAATTTAATTTTTTCGCACGGAGCACGAGTATATACCTAGTTTAGATAATCTTTTGGTGAATCTAGATTTTCTAGAATATGTTCACTATAATAAGGATTATTTTTACTATGTTAGAGGGGGCTAAACTTGCACCATATTTATTGGATGAGAAGTAATTTGTTATATATCTTTTTCTGAATTACCATCATAATAAAAGAAAATGCTATAGTAGTCTAGTACGTGATAGCAGAAAAAGATATATAAATATACAAAGTGTATTTTGCAAAAAAAATTGGTAATTCAGAAAAAATTGGCAAATTGTATTCTAGAAAAATATCAAATTACTAAATTACTAAACTACCATCATAACCATACCAAGTTTTTTACCATCTAAACTTGCCAATTTTTCGAGACACGTTTAAACAAATATCAAATTATAAGTATTTTTCTAAAAAAATTGGCAAATTGTATTAATATACAAAGTGTATTTTGCAAAAAAAATTCAGCTGTATTTTGCAAAAAAATTTCAGCAGAGCGGTCCTGACTCTTACTAGTTCCGCCCTTGTCTTATGAGACCAATAAATACAAATATAAATTTTCTCAGAGATTAAATGAGATATAGATGGAAACCTGAATTAGTTGCTGCCAGTTAAGCAATCTTATCTGATCAAAATCTATGAATAATTCTTAATCCATTTTAAATTGTTCTCTGTTTAGGAGAGAACAAGACATTCTTTATTTTTCTTGTGTTTGAGAAAAGTACAAGATACTCTGGCCTAACAACTTACAACTTATGCTTGCGAAAAATGAAAAGTAAAAATTATGAAAGAAGCAAATGACATAATAACTAATAGCTAAAGTATAGTTAATTAGAATGACTTCAAAGATGTTATGGTTCAAACTTTCATAACACAAAATTCTGTAAGAAATATTAATAAATGCTGAGGATAACAAAATTTCTTACATATATATAAAAAGAAAGAGAATAAGCAATAGCTTAGTAGGAAAAAAAAGAGAACGCTTAGAAGTGTGATATGTGTAAATTTTAATTAAAAACGTAACACTACATCTCTTTACCACTTTTACAACACGTCTGTATAAAAAAAGGGTGGCCGGGAAATTAAAAAAAAATTGTTTATTACACTATTGAAAAACTTTTGCTATTATTAGCAGAGAATTTTTCCGTTAATATTTTTCTGACAAGTATAAGATTAGACACATGTATAACAGCTCCTCTTATACCAGATCTGTTTATACACCAAAATATGCCAAATGTTACTTAACATCCAAATCCGTAATGTCACGATATAACAAATGACACATGCAAAATGGGTTACTAAGAAGCATAGAATTTGAAATTGAATTAATTTTCATTGACATGTAAAGATTATTTCTAACCAGTAGACATTTTCACTACAGAAGGAAAACCCATGAACTCCACAACCTACAACTGCCACCTTAAATTATTACAAAAAATCACTCTATTTACAGGCTTTCCCCCTTTCATCTGTAAACAACACTGCCCAGAAAAAAAAAATTAAATAAAACTCACCTTCTATGGGACAAAACATGAAAAACAATACAAAAGGGAAAAAAATATAAGAAAAAAAAATCCTATGCATCAACAAATGAATACGCATTAACAACCTAAATACACCTATTTACGCACCATAAGCGTTCACGCCTCGGCATCCTTTGTCATCTGTCCCACGCACCTACTTTGTATGACATGCACACGTACCTCTTGCAATATCTTACCGAATCTCCTGACATCCACCTTCACATTTTGATTATCCATATACACCTTTTTCATTTCCCACCAACCCTTTTTCGTCACCACACTTGGGTCAACCAAAATCGGGTCGTCAGGTTCATAATCTTTCGAAAGAGAGCTCTCCTCGGTTGTCACCTTATACTCCATGTACTCCAAACCAAGCCTTCTTGCCGGCTCACCATAGAAATTCTCCGCTGCCCAGTCTAGGCCGAGCGGGACAATCTGGATCAGGAGTGAACCAGGTTGCATCATCAGGAAATGGGTCATTGCTGCACCGTGGACAGCCATCATTACATCAGCTGAGGCGAGCGCCTCGTAAATTGTTTCTAGGGGTGTGCCCATCTTGGCATTGAGAAGTTGAACACTAAACCCGAATTTGTGGCATGTCTTTACCACCTCCTTAACATTTTGTAGCACACGCGTCTTTTTTCGAATGAAGATTACAATTTTGAGGTTTCGTGTTGAGTTGTTTGTAATGTTGGTCATGCTTGTGTTTACACACGGAAGGGGAAGAAGGGGTTCAGCTTTTGCTATCTTTTTCGGCAGTTCAAGTTCATTAAATTGTGAGTCTTCTTCGGAGCTGAGCCCACGATTCAGAAGTAATTGGAAATCCTTGATACTGTACCCTGTGGTAAAATAAAGAAATGCAATTTAAAACATAATAAAAAAAATGTGCAAATCAGTAAGATTGGGATTCAATGATAAACTTGTTTAACTGGTTCTTATTTTCAAAATTTATAGACAACTTTAATGGTGAAATTAATTCTGCTTAATGGCAAGTAAATAAAATTCTGCAAAGAAAATGCGAGGACAATGATTTATTTGTTTTCCGAGAATGGATATGTCTGATGATATTTTCCCTACGTGGTTGTGGGACAAAACAGATTGGTGCTTGGATTTTTAAATTTCCCACATGAACAAAATGTCATTATCAAAATTATTAGATTGGAACCCTTGGATCTTTAGAGGGAGTCTTTTCTTCTTTTTATTCTCTCAAATCCTTGGCGTGCTGTCTTCTGTTCCACAGTTCACTCTTAGCAATTTATTATGGGAAATTAATTTGATAAATTTCGGTCAGATAAAGGCCCATGGGCTAAATTATTTAATTAATAAACTTGAACTTTTGTTGTTCAGGATCCATAAGTATCGAGTCCTCTCAACTCTCAACTCTGTAAAGGATGGTTCCAGTTACAAACTAACTGGATAAGGAATATTTCCACGAAAAAAGCACAGCTGTGATTATCATTTTGGAAGCTGATATATCGATATCTTCATTGATACCTCCATTAATATCAACAGGACAGATCCAGTTGAATTCAGTTTGCATGTTTCTTTATGATGCATTGTTTTTTATATTATGCATATTGTTTTTGTTATTATGCATATAATTGATCAGACGCTCCACTGAAAACGAATGTCGCTACGCTCACCGATGCGGATCGCTATGCTCATCGATGCGGATCGCTATGCTCATCGATGCGGACTAGACGAATCCAGTTGCATTTATTTTGAAAAGTTGTTCTAGTTATTATGCATGTTTTTTTTGTTATTATGCATGTTATTTTTTGTTATTATGCAAGTAAATAACATGTAAAATAATATAAATAACATGCATAATAACAAAAACATCATGCATAATAACAAAAACATAATAAATCATAAGTATAACAAAAAAACATAATGAACTTAACATATAAATCATAAGTATAACAAAAAAACATAATGAACTTAACAATTGAGTGGAGTATTTAGAAAGCATCAATCTAAGAATACCTAAGTTTCTTCCAATAAATAAATACGTGCAAAATTCATAGTTATTATTCACAAGAAATAAAATTTTAATAATTTATATAAACAATTGATAATAACGATAATGAAATGAGGCACACTACTCTTGTTGACATGGTCAAAAGTGGTTTGACATTAAATATACTACATTGCTATCATAGGAGGGAGGAGAATGTATTTTCCATAAGATGCATATAAGTTGTTCGCCACTAATGTTAAAAGTCAACGATGTATCTTATGGGACCAATATTAACAAAAAAAAAATTCTCAGAGATTACATGAGTTAGATGCAAACCTGAATTAGTTGCTGCCAGTTAAGCAATCTTATCTGATCAAAATCCATGAGTTTTTTTAGAAAAAAAAAAGATGAGTCTAGCCGTCAAATTTTATAATAGAGTAAATATAACCGTCTCCCATATTAGCGTCTTCCTTACGCGTCTCTCTACTCAAATGCAATGATAAATTATTTTTAATTCTTTGAATAAATATTTTATTGAACAAATGCAATGATAATATTTTTTGAGTATAAAGATTTATACTAAAAAATATAAAGACTACTACATTTGAATATAAAGACTTATATGAAAGACGTGTAAGTAAGACTTGTAAGGAATGATAGTTAGTCGCTTCCTTTATAATAATCACAAATTGTGATCCAGAAGAAAATCCATGAATATTTCTTACCATTTTTTATTGTTCTCTGTTAGACTGTTAGGAGAGAACAAGACATCCTTCATTTTTCTTTTGTGTTTGAGAAAAGAACAAGGTATTCTGGTCTAACAACTTGTGCTTGCGAAAACTGAAAAGTAAAAACTATGGAAGAAGCAAATGCCTAATAAGTAATAACTAATAGCTCAAGTGATAACTAATTAGAATGATTTCAAACTTTCAAAGAGATCATGATTCAAATTTCTATGAACACAAAATTATGTAAGAAATATTTAAAAAGTAGTAAATGCTGAGATAACCAAATCCTTCATATATAAAAAATATAAAAGAACCTATGGAAGAAAAAAAAACTATGGAAGAGGCAAGAATCCAATGGGACATCCAGTCCCCCTCACTACTAGAGCTAATGGGGATTTCATTTTCCAGAGAAAAAAAATCTATTTTTAATTCCCAAACTTCTGCAAAAAATACAAAATTGGTCTTTGAACGTCAAACATAAAAAAGGAACAATTCTTCAATTTAAGAAAGACAAAAGTTGGTTTCTAAATCTTCATTTGCACCAAAATTATTCTTAAACTAAAAAATAGTTCTTAAACTTTCTTAAATTAATCAAATTAGTTGACTCAAATCAACTAATAAGAATAATCAAATTAGTCGACTTAGATCAACTCAATCAAACCAGTCCTGCCTCGTCCAATGACGGAGCCGCAAAAATTTCAGAAATATACATAACATGGTGCTTCTTTTGTTAACAAATTGTGAAATGCTTCTAACCAAAAGTACTTGCACAAGTATGTCTTATCCTGATAATAATTTTCCATAAATGTCTACGGTTTTAAAAAAAATGATGTAAATATATTTGTGAAATATGTGCTGGTGCGGGTATCGTATCTTATCAGATATGGGTGTGGCGATACGGCGATTTTAAAATCCTAAATAGGGGGCGGTTAAATATATATTAAATGTTAATTAAAAAATAATTTAATATATTGAAAAACTATATATAAGTGAATATATATAATAAAAATTATTATTATACACAAAAGAGAGAATAAGAGATAATGATAATATGTTTTTTTGATATGAAATGACTTCAAACTTATGACAATGTGATGAAGTAACAACTAAAAAATGCAATCTAATTACCACGTGAAGTATCGCACGTGACTAACCAAATATTCGCTGGTGTGGTAAGATATTTCAAATATTCGAGTAACATGGCATGGCATGTGACTAACCAAAACTCCAAAAGTGATTTAAAATATGATTCACTCCCAGCTTTGTACCACCATGTCGGCCTTTAGGCCCCACATCCGATCTTGTCCGATTTTCACTATCAATATGATGTCGATAGAATTTTAAAAAATAATTTTCCCCATATATTAATTCAACGTCAAAAGACCAAGTATTTATTTAAAATTGAAGGATTAGTTCTAAAATAGAAGTTAAGAGACCGACTTGACTTTTTTTTTCAAATTACGAACTAATTTGGTTTTCTTTGAAAAAATCGAGAACCAAATTACTACAAAAAAAGCTTAAGAATAAACAGAATCTATTTTTTTGGCAAAGTTTAAGAACAAATATTGAATTCTCTTGAGCAAGGGTGCTGTGTTCCGCAAAGTACAAAAGCTCATGTGCTTAGTATTAATACTCAAATTCTAAGTCCAAAAAGCCGATTTAAACTGTTGAACATGATATTCTTAGAAGCCGAATTTTACACTTCTTAAATATTTTTATGTTGTTTTTTTAGATAGGTGAAAGAACACTGATATTGAATGGTTAAGAAATTGTAAGATCAACAATTTTACTATCTAAAAATAATAAATATTTCCAAAAATATATAAAATTCGATTTCCAAAGAAATTTCAATGTGAAAATCATGTTCAACGATTTGATTTTGATTAGTCATCTGAATTTTAAAATTTGAAATATAAATGTGAATCACATGAGCTTTTGTACCTCGCAGAACAACATATCCCTGGCTCTTTTCTCTTTTCTCTTTCATTTTTCATTTTTTTTGTTTTGCAAAAGTTTGAGGACAAACCAGGTCAAACGATATAATTTTCTCTTTTCCAAATTAGCATGCATTCAAATTTTTCTAACTGATTAGCATTGGGTACAATGCTGAGACCGACATAGAATATGCTCTAGCTAACCATACCGCTTGGATTATGGGACAGGATTTAGTACAAACTACAAAGTGAAATGGCTTTGTGCCAGATACTTCTTTCCAGCTAAAAGGATCTTATGTGGGACCCAACATGCTGTTTAAGTAATTCTCATAATCTCATACATGACAGCTTTGCTATTAAAGTAACTAACATTTTTAACTTTATCCGGGTTGGTTTCAATCTGCCGAAAAGTTGCAACGGTAAAAAGGATTTGAAATCAAATGCCGATCTTATCCAAAGAGTTTCACATACAACTTATTAAATTTCCTTTTGTAAATATAATATAATAATATAATGGTTACAAAATAAATAATTTTCTAACAGTCTTTAATGAAGTTCCATTTATTGCGAGCTGTCAAACAGCTAGCAGAGTAACAGACGTATTGGGAAATAATACTTTGCACCACAACGTGCATGTTGAAAACGAAACTGTATTTTTATACCATTAGTTTTGCCCTCCCCAATGAACAACGAAAAAAATAATGAAGTGGCGGATCTAGTTAACATTAATAATATTCTACTACCTAATTTGAATCACATTAATTTTTGGCGCTGAAAGAATTTAATGAAGGACACACATGACACATGGCATAGACGGACCTACACCTACCTAATTTTCCAAAGTAAAGCTCAGAAGAGCGCGCGCGTGTGTCATAAAACGCCTTGGGAAAAACAATTTATAGAGAGATACTTTTTCTAAACTATTCATTCACAAAAGAATACCTTAATTGATAAAAAAAAATATGCCATCCACATGGATATATTTTTTTTTCTGCGGTAACAACAACTTTCAAGAAACAAAAAAGAAAAATCCTACCAACCCTAACGAAATTGTTTACATTTTATGCTTGGAGCATCAGTTGGTTCTGTTTCACCCACTTTCAGTACGTTTTATTGCTACTTTATTTGGAGGTTTAGAGTAGATCTACTGTGATGCAGAATGACACAACCAATGACACTATTCACCTTAAAAAGGTTACAGACTACTTTGCTTTCTTCTTTTCACATGGCCCCACTACGTGTAACTAATTGCGTACTACCACCACCACCTAGATTTCTCAGACACTGAAAAGGAAATTCCAAGTTTCTATAGCTCGATATTTGTATTTAATATGTAGCGAATAGTTGAAAATACAATCTTATAGTTTTATTATTATAAAATTAGTAGGTAATTGCATGTGCCCTGTTCAAGTGGGATAATCACACGAAATGAAATGAGAATACACGTGAAACTTGTTCCATAGCTAGGAGCCTAGGAGCTTGAAAAAGGCCTCTGACATGTTCTTAAACATGTACCTTTTTATAATATTTTTCATCGAGTAGTACAGACAGAAATTTAAAGTATCATGACAGATTTTCCCAATCCCAAGGTAGTAGACATCAGTCTATTAGTATTAGGGCACTGATGCAGCAGAAATCCTTATTTTAACCATACAAAAGAAATTTTTATATATACATTATCAGATTTATAATAATTTAATACTGTTTCAAAATTCACTCTAAACAAAATAATAATAATATTATTATAATAAAGAAAAATTTATTATAATATATTTCAGACGAAATTTCTTTTCTTTAAATTAATTGCTGGTAATTAATTATCCACATGGAGCCCATCAATTCAAATGATGACCGTTTGTGATAAAATATATACCTTTTTAACGAAAAGAAAAAGATGGATAGAGTGGGAATTGGAATCGGAATGGGCTGGTTTCGGTGGGACCCGCTACCCACATATCAGTTTTTCTTACATGGCCAGTGGGCCAGTGCCAGGTGACCAGGTCATCAATTTGAGTATTTGACACGTTTTACGACTATGCTTGAGAGTCAAGACAGATATGTATCACCTACCAGAGAAAAGCCCAGACCCAATTCCCTAAAATTGCATGCATTCTATTTCAATCAAAGACTGGAGAGTAACTATGTAAAGAGAAATGGGACCCAAATTTTTAACGGAAAAAATGAAACAAGCAATGTCTCAGATTTTCACAGGTCGTGCTATATATGCTTCAGAAAGCTGACGGCGACAGCACGCATAAAATCATTAAATACAACTGGGATTAAACTAGTAAATTAAGAGAAGTAAACAAACATAAGGTCCACTAAACACAGAAATAATTAACTTAGAAAATACCTTGGAGATGGCTTGTTCATTGTTTTTAGTGGAAGGCACAATTTTCTTTTCTTCTTTCTTTAATATAGTCATATAGATACATACATTAATTATGTTTATGTAGGGAGAGGTTCCGTTCAGGGTTCTTACTTCTTACACTTGATTTTTCTTTTACTTCAATTAGCAGAGCAAGAAGGCAATTTGTAAGTTCTATTAGGATCTTTCACGAGAAAATGGATATCTAAAGAAGTAATTAATGCTTTATTATTTTAAACAACCTTTCAACAAAGCTCTTTGCAAAACTCCAATTGAACAAAAAAAAAAATAGGCAAGTTCGAAAAAGAAATCTGTCCCTAAGGAAAAAACAGAGGTGACCTATTGTGCAAAAGTTAGCTCTAGTGTAGTTTCAATAGATGGATATCTTTTTGGCATGGTGTTCATGCAGCTTACTAACCATTTTGTTTTCTAATAAACAGAGTAGATGTTGATTTTTCCTGATTTTTTCTTCTAATATTACAAACAAAGCAGTCTCTATGAAATATAATTAACTTCTTCCTGCAGGTCAATTTCATAAGGAAAGTAATTGATGGAGAAGGCTGGCATTAGATTCGTAAATAGTATGTAATGGTATCATAAAACAACCAAAAATATATCCTAACCATCAAGATAATAAATTGTTTGTTTTCTCTACCACTAAGATAAACCGTTTTAAGGAATGATCATTGACAAAGAACTCCAAAGTGTTATCAGAAATTGATGTAGAAAATCTTAGGCACCCCATTTTTTTAAAAATTATTCTAATTAGACGTTTTAGTTATAAGAAGTGAAATTGCATGTAAAGCATATTTTCTGCAATTACATAGTGTCAGCTCACAAAATGCCCCAATTTGTTAGAAAGTTGTTTTCGCAATTATCTCTTGATGATGTTAAGATTTACTCTTTGATAAATTGTAAAAGTTTTCTTAATAGGAGGCCCCAATTTTGAAGAATAATTTGGTGGCTTGTCAATTCATCTTTGAATTGACTTGATATGCTTCAAATCAGAAACCTTATCCAATCTCATGGACAAGAGACAATATGATTAGCTACTTCACCAAAACTAACTAAAACTTTATTATCTTATAAAAAAGTAATGCCAACTAGCTTATCGACTATGGTAACAGAGAAGCTTTTATCAGCTTTTTATTTGCAGTTTTTTGCCCTATACTGACGGTTCAAGTGAGTTTAGCTGACAGTTCGATATAGACTACAAGTCATGAATTAAAGGCTTTTCGCACTTAAAGATCAACCTAAAGATAAAGTTTCTAAAACAAAGCACAAAGTCGATCGATATTTTTACCGATTTTTAATAATTGCATGCAACCTGACATTTCTAGCAAAGAAGAATCCAATTGACTTTTGCAAACATTACATGCATGCTACATTACTTTAGTTATTATAATTATAACCGCTTGAAATTTGAAAATAACTTTTACTACATATTGTTAGTCAGTATATTTATAAACATAATTTTGATGCTGAATTTTGAATAAATTGAAAAGTAAAGAAAAACTCACCTCCGGGCATCAATTGTGGATCAATAATTAGCTCGCCATGGATCTTCATCCCAACAATCATCTCCTTAAAACAGTGAACCCGTCGATCTTCTCTGAAATCTACAATTGGATAGTTTGTCATCTGTTCCAAAATTCCCTGGTATTTGATGCCCCACCACCTATGGTACTCAAGCACCACTAAAACAACCTCCTTTCCAAACCGCTTCGATGTTATATACAGTGGTATCAACCCATCACTGAATTCATGGTACAGATTTCCCGTGTAACCACCAGTTGAGAAAACAATTGCCGGTACGTCATGCACCACGTCGCACGTGTCGGCTTCTGTTTGGTTGGCTGGTAAAGTGGTTGGGCTGATAGTCACTTCCGCAATGGAGTTCATTATACCTTCCTCGAATTTTCTAGTGTATGGTTTAATCTGAGAAATTGGATAAAATTTTGTCAGGTGGGACATGTTACCAATTGGTAGAATAAACACTGAATTACAGTGGTGTTAAAATTTACTAATTTTAGAAGGGTTAGAAAGTGAATGGAGAAGTAGACTACTAACTGTACCTTTTCCATTACAGTTTCTCGCAGAGCGCCATAGAGAAATATGTTAGCTGGATTAGATGCCGGTTCAGTTCTTATATCGCCTCTTGCATAACACAAATCAGTTCTGTAATGGGTTCGATCACAACAAAGAAACCCATCGCCTGAATTCGAGTTCGTCTCGTCAGTTTCTCCTATACAACAATTGTAAAGGAAAAAAAAAATGTAATTTTAGTGATTTCATCCAACTCTTCAAATTACATTCCTGCCAAAATTGACATTGCTTTAATCGACATAACTTGAACAAATTACCATTGATTAGAGCTGAACAGGGGAGTGAGGCGAGACTAAGCTTCTCCTTTCTGGCATTTAACTTACCCGGCTTCGAGAAATGTGTCTTTATCTCAGAATCTTTGAAAAGTAAAAAAATGCAATCAAATTCAACACCCAATCGAGCTGAGCAGAATCGAAACTAAAACGAATGAACAAAACAATCAATACAAAGTAAACTGAACTCATCGTACCAGAATCCGAGTGACGGATAATTGGAGAATTAGCTAATCTGAAAACCGAAGTAGCACTGTACAAGGCGAGTAGCAGTAACAAAACAAGGCGATGAATTGAGTGAGGCTTTCCTTCCTTTTCGAGGGGCAGAGAATTCGATTTCCTGAAAAAAGCGGGGCAGAGGGATTTGATTTTCCCCTTTTGGCGATGAATCATCTCTAGTTGGGGCAGCTGCGCTCAGCCCCGCCGCCGCCTCGTGCTCTCCGTTTCTCTCGGGTCTCCAATCTTTTCCAGAGGGAAGAGAAATGGAGAGTGGTGGTCACAGTCGCAGTGCGATCGATCAAAGAGAAATAGGGATGGACAAAAATGGAAATCTAATTTGGGGAGGTGAGAAAGAAGAAGAAATTGGAGAAGGTATAGGTATTATCGCACATGAATTGACAGAGGAGGCAACATGGATCCAGTGTGGTGCAGTTTTGCTTCTCTTCTCCTCTCCTGTTCAATTTATTAATATCATTTATTTTCCAAGACAACACCTTCCGTAACAACCGCTTTGTTATAATAATGGAATGCTTTCATAGGTCTAGATGTCTGTTCCCCTTTTGTAATTATTAAAGCGAGTATCGCTAGCACACCTATTAAAGCGGGTATTTATTTATTTATTATTTATTTATTTAGTATTCGCTCTTTCTAGTCGCTCCTTCAGTTTTTCAGTATTCTCAATTAAATGTATTTTTGTTAAATTTTTCTTTTGAGGGAAGTGTCTGATACTAGCTCATTTTACTTTTAAATAAGAAGCCCATATCAATAATTGTGTTTATATTTACTGTTTTGAGGTACTTGGACTTTTTCTAATTTCAGCTTGTGTAAATTAACGTTGCGTATTTATATACAATAAAGTATAAAAGCTTATTTTTCTCAATTGCATCATCATTATTTATATTTAGCTTATATACAAAGTCAACCTGCTTCCTTTTTACTTTACTTGGTCAAAACTAATTACCTGAATTTAAGCTTGTTATACATTTAATAAGCTGATATAGGTCAAATACAGAGATGACTTATACATTTTAATCTCTAGTTTAGAAATCAATTCTTTATTTGTAGTTTACTTCTTTTTCATTAAAAAAACATACAAGGGTGTAAAATTCTATGTTTATCTATTATGTTTTGCAACTAAAATTTGCAATCCTGATAAAAGTTTAGTTAAGAGAGTTAGTTAGAGTTGGGGACAAGTGGGAGATGAGAGTTGGGAGGCAATATATTTTATCTAAAATTTATTAATTTTCACATAAATAAAAGTATATTCATATACATGCAACTTGAGATGATTATGAAACATGTGAATTAATTTCTTAATTTACACCTAAAATAAAGTTAGTATTTTTAAAATCTATAAGCCTTTGGAGGTTGAATTAAAGCAATTTACACATAAAAATTTGAAATAATATTATTTTGAAAATTACCGTTGCATGCACAAGTGTACAACGTGTAACATATACATATACATACAAAATAAAATACCAAGGCCATACGCTAAATCTATAAAAATTGACTTTGATAGGGTCTGATGCGAAAATATGAGGCTGTGTTAATTAAAATTTAAAAGCGAGAGATGGAGAGAGCCGGAGGATCAGACTAGACACACATAGTGAGGGGTGCATGATCCCATTTATTAAAGGTTGTCATTGGTTATTATCATACAATAAATATATCTTGGTTGTCATCGGTTATTATTGATCAATTGATCAATTGATCAATTGATTATGTGGCCTTGACAAAGGAACAATTATTTTTAATATATAGGAGTGGTGTTTGTTGTTGTGTTCATGACCAAATTGTGCATGTGTGAATATTCTGAGATATCAAAATATATCAACTAATTAAATTTAGTTTATTGTTGCACATTCTGAAAGCAATATTCAATATATGTATTGGAGGGTTAATTATGCCGTTATGGGCATATACTTTAAATTATTAATTTTAAATTGGGATATTTAATTAGATTATATATGATGGAAGGATGAAGTTAAAATTCTTACTAAAAACATAGGGGTTAGGCCCATGTGATGACATTTATGAGAGCTATTGCTGCTTGGATGCCAATTGATTTATTATAGATGATTACAATGTGACGTGTTTATATCTACTATTGCACGTATTTATGAAAAAAGTTTATATTCTTGATTTTTGACACACAATATGTCACTTTTCTAGTTAGCCTTTATTTGGATCATTTATTTCAATAATTACCTTTTTTTCAATTTCTCCTTTTTGAAGTCCGAGTCGCTACCAGAAAAAAAAAGATGTCAATGTCAGAAGAAACGTGATTTCAAGTTTTCAACAGGTATGAAAAGTTTATATAAAACAAACAAAACAAAAAAGAACTAACATTGCTGCTTTTAAATGACCACTGTTTTCTAATTTCTATTTGTAATTGGTATATTTCTGCATGAATGTTACCGTATTTCCAACGGTAAGCTTCAAGCACTCAAAACCGTTGAAAAGAATTTTTTTTTTTTTTTTTTGGTTTGAAAAGAAATTGTTTCAATTAAGTAGTGACTAGTGACCACCGCCTCAAGAAGAAATCATTGAAGGTACAAATAATTAATAAAAGAGTAGAATAAAGCTACACAAAAAAAACAAATGGGTAGGTTGTTGCTTAACACATCAGTTTCTAATCCATCTGTCTCACTGTCTGGCCGTCATGTGCTAATTGCATCTTTCGTACAAAGATATCTGTGTGGTTTTGTGTGGAGGTATATATGTACTTAGTAATTGTGATTTTATGTGGCAGAATATATGCCAGAATTTACACATCACGAAATGTGGCGAGTCAAGAATGTACAAACCTTGTACTATCGGTAGGAATAGGATACAACAATATTTGGGGTTTAAAATTAATTTTAGAGGACGGACAAAACGTGATGAATTGCACAAATGTTTAATGGAAAATTACAAATTACTATTGTTTTATTTGCTTTTTTATTTTTATTATGTTTAAATGTGGCATAACAACTATTTCATGGCGAACTGTGAAACAAACTATAATAATTGCATCATCTAACCATGAAGAAGTTTTAAAAATACACGACATCGTCGAGCATGTGGTTGGTTCAGATCTATAAATAAATATATTGAAGAGACATGTAGCACGTTTAATGAAAAAATTATCCCACCATTTTTACATGAAGATAGTACGGCATGTATTACTTAACTAAAAACAAGAAAAAATTGTCCCTATGCCACTATATAACACGTCAATTGTCAAAATACCACTACATAACAGCTAATTATCAAAATGTCATTAAATTTGATAATTATTTGAGTTTATGCCATCATTTCTATTTTAACACAATTAAAAAAATACTCACAATACCTACAATACCCTTCTTTCTCTTTCTCTTTCCTTCCCCTCCCCCTTCCCCTTCCCCTTCCCATCACGTTCAAAAACTCATTAATCCCGATGGTACAATATCCATTAATCTCTAATCTTGAGTTTCAACACTGCTTCGGTGCTTCCCATTAATTAACAAAATTGGAAAAATGTCTCTACTAGAAGGTAACCAAGCCGTAGCAGCATGTATAATAATAACAGAAAGAGAATACATTCAGAGATAAATTATTGGAAAGTTGATCTACAATCTATATTTTCAATCATGAAAATTGAAGAATAAAAAGAACATCTCAACATGTAAAGGTACAATAATAAAGTAGCAACACTATATATATATATATTTTTTGAGGGAGGATAGGCATTGGCCTATCTCAAAGCAAAACAATATTTTTGAATGTACCCTTTCAATTGAACAAAAGCTGTATTGTATTTCGAAAGAATCCAAATAGACAAGCTATTGCTGAGTGCTACATGAGCAAACATGATAATAAATGCAAGAAAAAGTCAGAAACGAAGAAGAAATAGGAAATCAAATCGAAGAAGTTAATTTGCATGCGCAAAGAAAAACTCAAATGATTTAGAAATCTAATATAATCATGCCGCGATATGGTCGCCATTGTTTATTTCCACAGTAGTATGAACAGTGTTTTTACTATTTATGTTATAGTAAATTATTTTTTTAATTTTTGCAAATTTTTTCTCTTTTTTAATGTTTTTTATTTAAACGATTTATTATAATTTTATTATTGCAATACGAAAGTTTAAACTTTAACTTTTTCGCACGGAGCGAGTGTTACGCTATGGCATTTAGAGAGAGAGATATTAATCGCAAAAAATAATTTAATAACCGAGCTCAAGCTCAGGCCTAGGTTCAGGCAAGTCAAGTGTCTCAGACAAATGCTTCGACAAACTCACCGGACTCCATCCGTACAGAGTTTGAGCCAGAGAAGAGATGAAGTGGGGAAGAGGTGAGAGGTATTTAGGATATATTTTTATCTTTTCATTTTTAATTGTATTAAAATAAAGATAGTGCATTTAGACAAACTGATTAGAAATTTAATGATATTTAGACAATTTATTGTTATTGAGTGTCATTTCGACAATTGTTCTGTTATCGAGTGGTATTTAAACAAATTTTCCTAAAAATAATGATACGTTAAAGGTAACATCATAAAATATATTCACCAATTTCTTTTTACTCATATTCTGAAAAATGGTGCTCTTACTGTTCAACAAACCCTTTTAAGTGAAAATCAGGCAAAATTATTAACCAAGGTTTTTTTTATTACAATGTTTTTTTTAAAACTAGTCTGTAGAATCGGATTTGTTGAGTTGATTGTGACTGATGTTGTCATTAGACAGAGTTAATATGCACTACTACACATTTTTTTCTTAACCATATTTTTTCACTGATTCTTTTTAACCAGACTGAGACGTTATGTAGGCATGTTTGGCAAATTAAGAAATAACGTTAGAAGAGTGAAATTATAATAGTAAAAGTATAATAATGTGATTTTGAAAGAGTGGTAGAACAGTTGCATTCTTGACTATTCGGAAGAGCGATATTATCGTTTGTCAAATGTCAATTGAAATTGTAGAAATGTGGATAATTATGATAACAATAATGATGATAATATAATATAATAATGATAATAGACAAATTCTGCTATGAATCAAAATTAACTTGATTTCACTATTATCGATGCAAAATCAACTTGATTGTACAATTATTGATGATGATCAACGAATACAAATAATTTAAATTTAATTTTTTTGTCCATAGAAGATTCACTCATGATAATAATATTGAACTAAATAATATAATAAATTAATAATAATATGCATTATTTTCTAAAATAAATAAAAATAATAATATTTGACAATAATAATAATAATAACAACAACAATAACAGTAATAATAACTAATAACATAATAATAATAATAATAATGATAATATAAGAAAATATAGTAATTATAATGATATTATTATTTTAAAATAATAAAATATAATAAAATAACGATACAATATAATATAAGAATATTAATAACGATGATAATAATAATTAGGTAAATAATACAACAAAATATTATTTATTATTAAATATAATGAAAATTATAGTAATGTGCATTATTTTCAAACAATAAATTAATAATAATTAATGGTAATTATTAATATTATTTTAATGATAAAGATAATACAATAATATTAATAATAATAAAGTATATATAATATACTAAAATATTGTTTATTACAAATATAATATAACATAATAAAATAATAATTATAATTATAGTAATAATAATAATAATATAAAAATTATAACAATATGCACTATTTTAAAATAGATTAAATATATCGTCTCCCTCCTCGTGCCTCCCTCTCGCATCTCCCGATCTAACTAACTGCATCTCAGACAATCTTTCGAGAATCCATCGTGGAAAAAGGTGTTGAGTAATTCCCCGAACTCCCATCTCCAAAATTATTTCCCACTACGATTATGTGTCATATTCATTCGCTGATCTGAAATTCTCTGAGAGGAAAGTCACTACGCGATTTTGCATGAGTGTTGTGCATGAAGGATTAAGAGAACCGACAATTTGGTGTTTATTTTTTTGAAAGACCTCGTAGCCAACACAAGAAGAGATCAAGAGGAAGCGGGATTGACGGTGCGCCCAGCAGCAAGTTCAAGATTCAAGTGTAATTTCGAAAAAGCAAAATCATGAAACAAAATATCACTTCTGCACTCTTTTACGATTCTCTCAAATAGTCTCAGAATATAAATTAAGATTTATCAAACAGTCCATTACTGGCAATGAGATCAGTTCTGCCAGTAATAAGGACAGTCGTATTTTACTGGACTAATATAGTCACAAGATTTTATTCTTATTTCGGTTCTTCGTGGGTTTAACTGATGCTCAAATTCCATCTTGGCAACCATCAAATACAGTCCAAATTGCAGGAGGTATGGTCACACTGAAATTCAAAGCAATAAGCTTACCAATTAAGAATTTCAAACTTATTATCAAAGAGATAGTACCCGCAGTTGACATTAAAAACTAACTTTAACAGTCTGGAAGCTAGTAAGGTCGGTCGGGGGGTGTCAATCAAATATCCTTTGATGCATTTTTTTGCATAGAGGAGTGCGCCTCAATCTAAACTGTCGAATTTAGATCGGACGCTCGACAGTTAATGATGTAATGTTGGAATAATTTTGTATTGTTAAATCAGGAGTGTCGATCTTAATCTGACGGTTCAGATTGAGGAGCACCCCTCTGGTGCAGAAAAAAGTGCACTAGAAGATATGGTCCGTGGGGGTGGGGGTAGCCGTCCCCTCGGAATTTTTTTTGTCAAATAATCTTATATATTTATACAATCTGTCAAAATATTTTTGAAAAATATGCTTATAATTTGAATATTTAAAAAAATGTACCTCGTTTTTTTTTTGCAAAATAATTTTATATATTTATACAATCCGTCAAAGTATTTTTGAAAAAATATTCTTATAATTTGAATATTTTAAAAAATGTATCTCATTTCTTCTCAAGCAAAAAATTATAGATCTTACTCCTTCATGATCCGCCCCTGTTAAACAGTTCCATTTGGCTGGAGTTAAATACAAGATTCTGTGGTATATAATTCCTGCAACCACAAAAGTTGAAGGAATTGGTAAAAATTGAGATCTCCTACATACCTGTGGTGAAAATACGCTCATGAGATGAGAGGAGAGTAGCAGTCTAGTAGAACCGATCGGACGCGCGCCTGGTGGAGTGCGAGTAGAATCCTTTATAGCAAACTGCAATAGTGCAATGGTAATTCAAACTTGTTTTAGACAAACGAAAAAGAAATATATATATATATATATATATATATATACAAACTAGTCAGATTTAGGCCTTCTGGGCCTAATAATTCTTTCTTATGGGCTCGGCCCAGTTTCATGTTACGGAAACTAAGCTGGGCCGATGAAGTGAAAACGCAAGTCTGCGTGAATCGTGATCCCAGGACCCAATATCGCTATTGTTTTTTGATGTGCGCGCGCGTCTATTAGATAATATAGGCCCGTCTTGGCTTGTCACATTTCTTTGGTCGCGCCGCAATTTACTGGACATATTCGCAAGCAGAGTTCCACAATGCATCCTTCTCCATCAGAGTTTCACAATGTTTTGACAATCATGGAACAAAATAATTTGGTAAGTTTGGTATTTTAAACCTTTGGAACCAAACAGTATATTCTCATCCATGATCCAACCTTGATCTACTTTTGGCAAGTATAGGTTATGATCGACCATCTGGCTATGTTATGGTGTGTTACGGACAAAAGGGGTGGGAATTAATGAGATTGTACCAACCAGCCAGCCTATGGTACAGTTGATGTCTTCCTGAGTGCATATATATATCAGGTTACATGTACGACATTTAAGCTACAAAGGAACACCTAATGTTTGAGGTACGAATGAAAATTTTGCTAGATATGTGCTAATTTGTTAATCTTACAATTTTGTTGAATTAGCAAAATAACACTAACTAATATTACTTATAATTTACTAATTCATATTTGGATCACATTTTTGTGTGGATAGCAATACTAACCCATGATTAGTGTTATTTTTTGTGATCCAAACACACCCTTTGTGTTTAGTGGATCTGCTCCAGTTGTTGTTTGAAAAGACTCGTGAATGTAGGCAATTTCAACCAGCTGAACCACGTTATATTATGTGTCACCTTTATCTTACTCTCTCTACTCTTACTCTCTTGTTTTTAGCTTAATTGTTTGAGTCTTGATTGTTCTTGTGATAATATTTGTTAGAATTGTTAAGTACAAAAGTCTTGATATTTTTTATTGATTGAATTATTCAACCTTCCCCATACTCTTATTAGATTCTTATAGTGTATCATTTTTTCCAAATGTTCCGGCTTGAGTGCATTAACGCTACAGCTTGCGTGCATTTGATTACACATAACACTCAACTCAAAAGCTCTAAAAAATAAAATGAAATAAAATAAAATAACGTCTCCACGGTCTAGCAAGAATCAAGATAAAACAGACCAAAAACACTTGAGGGCACGTGCCAGCTAGGCTAACATATCTTTTCCCTTCTCTTCTTCCAACTCGCCATCCCACGTTGATCATGTAAATGATGTAATCGATTGAGCATCTGAAGAAAATACAAACTACTACTGCTCTAATCCGACAATCTACATTCTACCACAAAAAATTGACTCATGTCTCATGAAAACTCCCATGTCAGGAACTACGATAAGTACCATTGTAATGTGATATTGTTGGAAGGAAAATGTTTAGTAGATACTAATATTGATACTGACTATCAATACCGATGTTATTATGTATATTTAGTTGAGTTACTATGCATATTATTTAAGTTATTATGCATGTTATTTCATGTTATTTTTTACTGAAAAAATTATTATGTATGTTTACAAAATAATGTGCATAATAACTCAAATATCATGCATAATTATTTCAGTACAAAAATGCATAAATATTTCAGTACAAAAAATAACATGCATAATAACTTAAATAATGTGCATAATAACTCAACTAAATGTACATAATAACATCGATATTCATAGTCGTTATCAATATTGATATCTACGTATCAGCTTCCTTGCTGAAATTTAATGGAGAATATAGAATTAAACAAAGGTAACTTTCTACAGAAAGTAACTCTTTCATTTAAATTAATTTTGTTTAGAGAATATCATGATAATTTAAAGCATTAGAAGAATCTAAACATGGAAACATCTATTCGCTATTAAAATAACAATTTCTAAAATTATTAATCCTAAATTAAACTATTCCTAAAATTGGTAATCCTAAATTACGCAAAATTTTAAATAGGAAATATAATTTTGATTTTGTTGGCCTAATAGATTTTTAGGCATCATTTTTGTAAAAAAAAAAAGTAATTTCAATTTCGCTTGGTTTTATTTAGATGTTAATGTTCACTGAATATTTGACCAAGTATGAAACATGCATCAAGTTTCAGAGATTATTCTTCTTACGTAAATAACTAATTGCATTTCAATTGTGAGACATTAAAATTAGAGATAGAATTTGCACAAAGTTTCAATGTTATTATTGCATCTGAGGCTATTAACGATTGACGGTTGTGATTATCGCGTATCGCCTCTCTCTCTCTATCTGCTCGAGCCTTCTCTCCAACCGTCTCTCCTCGCCAAGACTGTTCACCATTTTTATGCCTCTCTTACTTACTCTTCTAATAATATATAATATAGTTCGTATCAAATTTTCAAACGCATGTGTAATTTTGTCTTAATACAAATACATATATAAAATACAATCTTACACTCTAATTTATAATTTATGAAAATATAAAATACTAAACACATTTAGTATTCGTATATTAAATTTAACACGATAAATCAACCAATTACGTACTTGTGACAAGAGATTTTGGACTAATTGGTACGAAATTGGAACTATTTAGCACCAAACTGGAACTCCAATATGTCCAAAAAATTCAAATAAACATGCGTGATGCATCTTTTTAAAGTATCATTACTCGACTACTAAAGCCACAAAAAAATCAATAATCAATTTTTCTTTCGTAAATACAATGAATTGCCATCATTGAATTACACATAACACTTGACTAAAAATAAGTTCTCAAAATAACAATAATAGTAATACTAATAAAATAATAATAGTAATAATAGCAATAATAATATTAATAATAATAACAACAACACGATTTCATCAAAGCTCACAAAGAACTGAGAACCATATATAAACGAGATAAAAAACACTAAACGTTCATTACAGTTGCAAAACAAAAAAGACTCAAAACATACGCTTAGCCACCTGATACATAATCATGCTTAAAATTACCACATTAGAGCCACACAAAAGATTATATGCCAGGTTCTCATATCTTTCTCCTCCTCTTCTACCAACTCGCCATCCCACATAGATCATGTAACCGATTGAACATATGAAGAAAATCCAAACTGCTACATCTCTGATTCGATGATCTACCACATAGTTTGACTCATTGGAGATGATATCTCTAGAGTTGGGGATTACGACAAATGCCATTCGTAATGATGATGTTGTTGGAATTAATGAAATTATAGAACAAAGACGAGGCTAATTTTCTGAAAGTAACTATTTCGTTTGCATAATCTCATCAGTATATAAAGCAGTAAAAAATCTAAAGACGGAAACATCTAATCTTTTCGCTGCTAAAAATAACCGTTCTAAAATTGTTAATCCTAAATTAAACTGTTCCTAAAATTATTATTAGCTCTAAATTAAAACCAAAATTATTCGCTACTAAACATGCAAGGTTAATTTCGATGTTAATATCTGATTACATGTGAGCCTACTTACACATCCTACTAACGTTTCTTCTTCCATATATATAACATCATTTATTGTTTATAGAAGGAACTTCATCCCTTTCAACTCTATAACCTGTTTGTTTTCGAATCAATGATCTCAGTGATGCGATCTAATTGATCAATTGTAGGAGACAGTGAGCCTCGTCTGAGGCTATGGAATTTATTGAACCTCTCACGGCTGCTGTGAAGTGAAGGTCAATGGCGATGAAGTTCTTCTCCGATTCCAAGCACTGCGGTGTGAAGCTTCGATTGACTTGCTTCTTCGGCATCATTGAGATCAGAGGACCACGTGTGGCATGGCACTGGCATCACGGATGCTAGACAGCTAGAGATGGTGGAAATGGAATCACCAAAAAAGGTTCTATGCTGACCGGTACACATCTTCTCCTGAACTTTTTTCACTGTCTCTTAATCAATTTCTTCAATTCTCAATCCTCTTTTTTATTGATTATGTGTATGAAAAATGGAAAATTTCGACTTGGTTATTTATTTGAGGACTGCCATACTAACTGGTGCTGCTATATATATGTTAGTAGCATGTCTTGATAATGATTGCAATTGCAAATTAATTGACTATTGAGGTTAGGCATTTTGTTCGTCTTTAGATAATCACAAAGTTCTTAGTATAGGGTGTATGGCCATTGAAAAGAATTGAATTAGCACTACTAGTTTTTTTTCTTTTACTTTTGGTTATACTCTTTCAGGCTCTAATACTCAGTAGTCTCCTTCGATGAGGTGATTTTTTACTAAAAGAAGCATCTTCAGGGTATTTGATTTTTTAAAAGCTGAAGTGAAGAAAGCTCTTTTGGCTGGGGTTCTACTTGGTTCTCCATACTGTAGGGAAAAAAAGTGGTATTGGGTTCTTTCTATCACTATATAACAAAGTTGATTCATCAAAAGCTTTTGATTCATTTTGCTATATAATTTCTGAAGCAAATTTTGAATATCCTGCTGCCAGAAATTAAAATGGTATCAAATAGTGTTGGTCTCATAATTTGCATTTCATACATTATTCCTGCTAATTCCTTAACAGATCGAACACTCTAATGAAGCCTTGAGGTAAATGAATTATTCTATCACCGTTTATTGCAATTATGCAAATCCTCTTCTTGTCAAATAGCATTAAAACCACAAATTTCATAAGCTGTAAAAAACCAAGGTTCTTTAATAAATTGGGAAACACGGAGCATGCACTAGTACCATTTCGTCTCTATTCTTATATTTTCAAATTTCTCAAAACTACTTAGTATTCCATTCAGATTAGTAACTATGGGTGATATTTTTTCTTCTTTTGTATGCATATAAGGTACATGAAAATTATGTTGTTTATAAGTTGATCTGATAATAATTTGCTGAAAACATTTGCTACAACTAGTTCTCTCAAGCATCAGTTGTGTATACATTTATTTTCCAGTTTTTTATTATTGCTGTTGGGTATGGTAATGGTGCTAATACTGACTAGTTTCTAATTTGGAGTGGCATATCAATTTGCTGAAGTGAATAGGGCTTATAAATATTCAAAGGAACTAATTACTTATTACAAAATTTAGGATAAATGTAAGAATATGATATGAATGCTGAAACCAAATTATGCTGGTTATATGCATTTGTATATACTTGTACATACTCAGGTTATCTGGTTGTGAAAAATGACAACCCCTGAATTTTCAAGTGTGCAGCTCGAAGCTGCTGCTACTAAGCAAGAAATGTACTGGAAGTAATGCTTTGATAATATTGTGTTGAATTCTAATTAATTTTGTTTTGCGAAATTAGGTCTTTGGGGATATAGCATATAATTTGTTAGCTATCTTAATAGATGCTTGTCAAAAATGATATGTTGCTCAATTACTGTGTACATGGATACATATATGTCAGGTATGCAGTACCGGGAAGAGGCACTAGCCGTTACAAGAATAGCGGGTCGGGTTAATACAGAGAAGGAGATGGCAGCTATTAAAAGAGATGAATTAACAATAGGCCCAACTATACTTCCCGACACAACGAACAATCTGAATTCTGAATTGGCTTTAGTTTTTAAAATAATATATCCATAATATTTATAATAAGTAATAATCGTGTAATTTTTAGTAATATAAATACTAAAAAATATTAGTTCATGATTTTCACCAATATCTCAAGTAAACAGATTTGATCTATGTAGTAGCTCAATTAAAGTATCATTATCATTGACATACAATATCATATATCTTTTATTTATTGTTTTACAAGGAGGTCTAATTTTGATTGTGTTACTTCAAAAAAATATATATTTTTGTATAATCGAAGTAATAAAGAAAATATAAGATCATTGTACCCAAAGAAAAATTATAATTATTTAACTTTAGATAGGCATTTTGCGTGCTTAAATTATATTTTTGCTCTGCATACTTTACGAATGAAATTGTCATCGCATATAATTAGTCAGTCTAGTGAACCTACTCAGATAAGTAACTAGTAGAACCTTTACTTTTATTCGATAAATAGCATGGAAGTAAATACCAAAGAATTAGTTATGAAAAAATTTACTAAATGCATCGAGTGGCAGAAAGTTCTTGTGGTACCTATTAATAAAAGTCGGATTTATTGTATTACTCATTTACTCTTGCGTCTGACAAGTGACAAGGCACAGTTTTCAAGTCTTCTATTCGTGTCGCTGTTTAACGCAACAGATCTGGATAAGGCATTTTTTTGGTTGTCATCTACTAGTAGTACTTGGTATTTTATTTTAGCAATGTATACATGTTTGCTTTGTATTTAGACAGCGATTTTTGTTGAGCTAACAATCGGCTAGGTCTTGCCAGTGCGGTTGATGCACAAATCACATCATTTCAATTAACGAAGTACATAAAATGGAACCGGATCTGATGCTGCACAAGATCTGTGTAACGCAACACCTGGACCGTCCAATTTTCATTTGTTGCATCAAAATTCTTGTCAAAGTATAAATAACTCTCTGATTTTCATTGCTAGTGGGCGATCGCAAGCTAGCGGTTGATTCAGACTGTTGATTTTTTGTAGCACGGTACTGCGCTATAGCGGATTCGGATCCCATAAAAATGAGCACTTCTGGTCCAATTTATCTAACACAAGTATCTCTAGTAAAAGCAAAACGATGAACCATCTATCATCCATGGCACTACATCCTCTCATGTGCCATGAGGCTCCAAACATAATGTTTTACAACAGTTGGATCTCTGTGTGCCCTGTATAAATCATTTCAATGTTCCCATTATTCCAACACATTTAAGTATCTAAAACAACAGAACAATAAAGAATTGCATAAAATTACCAAACATTTCACTACAAGACCAACTCCCTCTGATGCCTCTACAAAACATCCAGCAAGAATTCTAGCATTTGGAAGGGCACAAAGAGCAAATCACTTGGATTTCTTCCCTGGTTTCAGCTTCACAACTTCATCCAAGTAGAGAATCCCTTTTCCTTTGTAAACTTCAGGTGGTTTGCAGATCCGAACTGCTCCCGCAAATTGGTGCACCCTATCTTTATCGATACCAGTGCAGCAAATTATGTTTGGTTTGAAACAGAAAACGCGGACTGCAGGTGGGACCACAAATTCAACCTCATGGCTGTACCCCAGTTTTAGAAACAACTGACGGCCTGCTGATTCAGTTCTAGCCTTGAACCCGACACCCACAACTTTGAGAAATCGAAAGAACTTTGCCTCCATTGCTAGAATACATTGTTAGAGAGAGAACATGTTTAGTGATTTATTGTGCAAAGAATTAAAAAAAAATCTATAACCACACTAAAGTAGATATAAAATTGAGACAATAACTCTCTTTTTTTACTTTTGGATGAGGCTATTTGAATGTTTGGTTGTGTGCTTTTTCCTCAAAACATAGATGCTCTGTGCTGGTTAAATAGGTCAATAATTATGGTTAGTTAACTATCAAATAAGGGGTTGACTGTCAGGTTGTCAGAAACAGAAGTTCGAGAAAGAGGACTTAAAATTTCAATGAATTGAGGAAAAGCATAAATCAGAGCACAGAAATTTGGGGTTCATACAACAATTTAGCCTAACTATGTTAGTTCTATGATATCAACATTGCCCTAATATTGACATTATTGTGAAATTATGTCCAACTGAAGTTCAATTAAGCCTCAATTGCTAACCACTACTAAAACAAAAGGAAACACAAGCCAAGCAAAAAAGAAAAGAAAAAGTAGTAGTAGTAGTAATGAAGTTATCAGCTAATCATATTAGATATCTCTAATCAGGAATTCGTCCAGCAACAGAATAGGGAGGTACACTACCTTAATATGGTATTGAAAAGAATAATATGGTATTGAAAAGAAATAGTGATGTACACTTCCTTCTGTAGCTGCTTCACGTCTCTCTCTGAATGCTTGATGCAAACTTCTAGATTATATCTAGCACCTGAAAAAGAAAAATTTTGAACAGTGAAAGAGGTTTAAGTTGTACTAGCACAGCAAATCACTTGGGCAACATACAGACCTTTAATAGGCATTTTACCTTTCCTTAACATGATTTTAAGCTTTTATCGGTTATGGATAATAATGGAGGTTCGATCATATAATGAAGTAATATATGATCATGCAAGAAATTCAGAGAGTGATGATAAAGTTCTTTATGACAATGATATATACTTGTTATCAAGGCTAAAACAAGGACACAAAAAGCAGCTCACCAATGAATTGGGTCATGGCCTCAAAATACTTGCATCATGCCAGTAGTTATAGGATACTATGTTTGAATTTTATTAGGGTAGCAAAAGGAAAAAAAAACGTATTGACAGTTCAGAGCATTTCACAAACAGCATGTGTGCAACTGTGCTGCTTTTTGGACATAGTTGGTTACAAGCCATAATCACTTAAGTGTGTTATAAATTGAAACTGACCACACTGCCCCCGATTTGATTAAGACTCAATACATTCATTAACTATGTCGACCTAAAATTTTAAACAACCCAATGAGCTGAACAAATGAAAAGAGAATCATGAACATCTCGTAATAAATTTAAGCATTAGTGTGGAAAACATGTTAAATTTAAGAAGATTGCACTATGCTGATAAATTATATAACTTTATTTCATAATTGAGGTATTCCAAAATTATATGTGAATACATACTGATAATAGTGGGTATCAGCATATCTGGTACAAGCCTAAGCCAGTACTTGTACCAACTAGAGCCAGTTGTTTTGTTCGATGCTATTTGCCTTGTTGCGTTGTCAACAAAATCAATGCTAACTACAGATACCAACATTGGCTGAGCTGAGGTTAATCCTTGGTCTATCCCAAAATGAAAAATCACATCATGATAAAAAAAAAATAAACGAGATTTGGAAGAATCAAGATTTACAGAGACCCGTTTGAGAACTGAGATCTAAACCATAGTTTGCAAAAAGTAATGCAGGGATCTCTCAGGCACAGCGTAATAGAAACTTATATTCGGGCGCCGCAGAGAGAAAAGACAGGGACAAAAATGTAAGTTAGAATATAAGAATAAAATGAAGAGAATTTACCTACCCGCAAGGGAGATGGAGACCACACACAGAGAGGACAGGCGAGGCGAGGCGAGGCGATTCCCAGCGGTGCTCAAGAGAGGCGCTCGAGCCCGAGGTGAGAGAGGCGGCGGTCAGAAGAATGGCGAAACGCGAGAGAGAGAGAGACGGCGCTCAGAATGGCGAAGCAGCGAGACCCAGGCTCAGGCGAGCTCAATCCAATTTGGGGGTCCAACTAAGTGTGTGCTTTGAGATTCGGGCATCCGATCTATCGAGCCCGGCCTAATTGCAACTTATATTGCAGGTCACGTTGTGGGCTTTTGTCAAATTAAAATAGGTCAGTTCAGTTACGGCAGAGTACTGAGCGCATTTGTGCTTTGGGCTCTCTATTTGCAACAAGTCATCCAATCAGTGCCATCGTTAAAAACAAATCTTCTTCTCGCTTTCAAATTTCACCTTTCACCAAATCAGTGCTTTCGATGCAAAGAAAAAGGGCACCTTGCTAAGAAGTGTCGTAATTCAGTCGTTCGCTTCGATTGTGGCACAATAAGTCATAGATAGTGGCAGTGCAGGAGAAATCGTCGAGCTAACGACATTGATCCTGTGGCAATTCGAGTAGTCGAAAAGATCATAGAGAGAGAGGTTAATCGTGATATGAAAACGGTAAGATCTGAGGTTCATGTTGAAAAAATGGCGATGAAAGAAAAGAACATTACGATATTCGAAAACACTGATGAATCTAGGCAGATTGAAGACAGCTTCAAGAAGTGTGTGGTGATCAATACAAATGAAGAATTGAGTCGAGATCGAGTTGAACGATGTTTGCGTCGATCTGCACCAAACTTTCCATGAAAGGCGTCTGAAGTTGAAGATTATCAATTGATGGTCGAAGGACCAGACTGGTGAAGAGAACGGGTGGTTAGAAGTGGCACAACTGGGATCGAAGCTGCCATCATTCGCACATTCTCATGAAATCCTTCGTTTGAGACCGGAGATCGCCTGAGAAGCCATTGGGTAAGTGTTGTAGGATTTCTTAGGAAACTTTGGTATAAGAAAGAGTTTGAAAAGTTTGTTGAATCGTTTGGAGTAATTCTAGAGTAGACGGTAACACATTGAATTGATCTGGACTTATAGAGGTAAAACTCAGATTAGGGGTTTGTAATATTCAAGACATTCCAGAGACCAAACAAGTGGCATATAGAAATGACATAAATGAGTTTTGCTGGACTAAAGTCAGGTTTGTGTTTGATAAACTAATTGATCAAATAAGAAATAGAGTCAAAAGAAAAAGAGTTTGGATTCCTAAGGGTCCAGCTAAACCTACTATGGAGGGGATGTTGAAAATAGATCACAGAATAACGAAGGTAACAATGAGGATGATGATGGGTATATGGAAGAGGAGTTTGAAGATTTAGATGATCTATTGACTAACAATGAACAAGTGAATGCCAGTGGGGAGGAGAGATTTGATGAAAAGTTAGAATTGAATGAGGAGGTATTGGGGGTGGAGGTATATCAGAAGAAAGCTAATACAGATGTTACAAACAAAGGGAAAGGCAAAATAATAGAGGATGAAGGAGAGATTGCATCAGAACTAGAAAAGGCGGAAAAAGTCAGTATGCAATTTGAATATGGGGGCCCATCTGATACAACCTCGATACAAGAGGATCTTGTTGCACCTACAATAGTGGTGGTGGAGAAAAAACAATGATGCAGGGGAAGTGAGTATTAGTAACTATAAAATAATAAATAATCCCATAGGGTTTGAGGAATCTCCCAATAGATATCAGCTACTAGTCAATATGGTGGAAGATGTAGAGAAAGAGGAAAAGAATCAAGAGTTCAAGAGAGATGGGGTAGAATGAGATATAGATATTATAGAGGAGACAATCAGTGAGGTCGAGATAGTTATGGTGGTATCACCCTTGGTCCAGATGGAACTTGTGAGACGGAGGAATCATTGCCTTTAGCTACTAGACAAAGCCTGAGACAAAGACTCAAAAATCAGAAAACTCAGCACTTGAAAATGTAGTTAACTAGAAGTACAAATCGATGCAATTAATTACACAGGAAGTAAAAATTTCCTTATCAAGAACTGACATATAGTGAAGTAGTAGATCTTTTTCTTTGCTTTGGGATTAAACTTGCAGATAATAGAGATGATAATATAAAATTTATCCAATTCCTCAAAACTTTATCAAAGAAACAATTTGATTCAGCTGTTGAGGAAATAGAATTCAAATTAAATATGGGTGCTAATTTTGTGAAAAAAGATAAAGAAAGAAGAGCACAATTCTAACAAGGGTACAACCATTTGTGATTTAATGAAATTGCATTGTTGGAATATTAGAGGAATGAATGAGGAAATGAAAAGAAGACAGGGGCAGATCTACAGTATACTAGAGTCAGGCAAGTGTCTGACCCTGGATTTTGATATTTTTCAAAAGTTTTGCAGTCTCTGCTGATTGTGTCTGACCCTAAATTGAATTTGGGCCTAACTCTGGATTCAGAACAAACTATAGATAGAAAAATTCGGCCCAAAATCGCATCGTGGATCTCTGCTGGAGTTAACAGGTCCGCCTGGATTAAACAAGTCGCCAATCAGAGTTAACGGGTCCGCCCAAATCCAAACAAACAAAAAATTCCCATCGCAACGCCAGTCGCCAGATACGCGAACCCTAGGCGATCGGCGACTCGCGAATCTGCTCGCGCCTCTCCGTCACTCCACTTGCCACTGCCACTCTACCAGTCGCGTCTCCCACCGATCTCCGCCCGTCTGCCGATCTCCGCCCCTCTCTTCTCTCAGTTTTTTCTGATCTCCGCGACTTTGCCCCTCTCTTCTCTTCTCGGTTTTGCTGGTATGTGCCTAAAGCCTAAGTGGTAACTGGTAAACTTTAGTTAAATATGCTGATGACTGATGTGCTCTCTTCAATACAAAATTTGCAGTGATTAATAGTTGGTGAAATTTAATAGTTTGATGTCCGATTTGCTAAGTGATTAATAGTTGGTGAAATTGATTTGCTAATTGTTTTCGGATTTGCTGTTGTGATTAATTTGCTGGAAAACTAATTAGTTTGCTAATTTTGATGTTTCAGTGCTCTTTGCTACCTCTCAGACTCAATCTCTATCTCATTCTCCACTGATTAGTTGGATGTCTTGCTCTCAACCACGATTTCTTTACTTCGTTCTTGCTTTTTGAGGGGAAGATCGTCGATAGGATTGAAGTTTGTTCGTAGGAGAGGGATTGACGGTGCGACAATGTGCTTGTTTTCATACCATGGTGAGCTATCTATTCCTTTACACTTCTTATTTCGCTTGGTATTGTTCTTGGCTGTCCTTAATAGCATTTTCTTTTTAAGAAAGATTCTTTCATGCTTAAGATTTATTAAGTGATTGTGCATTGGTCTCTTCTTGCATGTGGTTCTGGAAGCACACTAATTGTTCAGTGGGTGCTATTTACCTATTTGGTTTGAGTTCTTCCTTTTAAACAACTCCAATTAGTGGTAGCAACTAAAAGTGTAAAAGAATTGAGATGGAAGCATGGACATATCTCCCAACTGGAAGTTACTAATATTTTCTTAATTTTTGTCTGATGCATGATTCAGTATCTGACAGTGAAAGTTCGGTGAACCTTTCATGTGTCAATGATGATGAAGAGAAGCTGATAGTGCATCTCATTGAAGGGCCCTTAAATCGGGTATTTGCTAATCCAAATATTGTTGTTATTGTTACATTTTTTATTATCCTTGAGTATCTTATTTAGTTTCAATCACTTATTCAGTCTCTTCAAGTTGGAGCTTCTAGTTCTAGTTCGAGCCTAATGTCTGGCCATGGACTTTCAAGAGCATCTAGTTGCCAAGGCAATAAAGGAAAATGGTAAGCTACTGTTCATCTCCTTTTTATTTGGTTTTCAATTGGTTAAAGCTTGAGAATTTGTCATGTCATGTTGTGTTTCATGTACCTTGAAATTGTTACTATGCTTCTTGTGATCTACACTAGTATAATATGACATAAAATTAAAGATAATCTTATCAAAATATCGGCATAAAATTTATTTAGTATTGCCTTTGTGTTTTAGTATTGAGTTGTATCCAATATTAAATTGGATAATAACTCATCTAAGGTTTATCCGACTCTAGCATGTGTTAGTTACTCTTTCTGATTGCACATTAATATATTCAATGTGATTCTTCTATCAATATCACTAATTATATCATTTATTTTCTAAACTATCAAGTTAATACTAATGGATAGATGGTACAAACTGAAATTAATAATAGTTCTTTAATACCAATTGATAATGAAAGAACTATGCAAATATCTCAAAATATGAAGGTCGTAGAGGCCAGCTCGATTTACCGTCGACGACTTAATTTTATTTTGTAGGTATTATTATATTTTCTCTACGTTTGCTTTTTATACTATTTTTATTTCCAATATTTTGAATGAAATTTATATTTTTTATATATAATTGTGCCCTATCCTGACTCAAATCCTGCATCTGCCACTGAAAGAAGATACCTTAAAGAATTGATCTTAGATAATAAGGTGGATATGGTGAGGATTCAGAAAACTAAAAGAACAAAATTTTCTAGTAGATTTGTTAGATGCTTCTCTCCTGTATATTTTAAGTGGTGTTATGTAAAAGCTATCAGGGCTGCTGGAGGAATCATGGTTGGTTTTAACAATAATAAATATAGCCTACTAGGTAAATATAAGGGACTATACTCTCTATCCATAGTCTTATTAGATGAGATCAGTAAGCAAGCACTAAGGGTTACAATAGTGTATGGTCCTACAAGTTATGCATTAAAAGATGAGTTTTTTCAAAAAAAAAAAATCAAACAAGTTGGTGAGATGTGGTTAGGATCATGGTTGTTAGGGGTGATTTTAATATCATTAGATTTAGCCATGAAAAGAATAAAAGTTTTTTTAATATCTCAGGGGCATACAAATTCAATGAAGTAATTTCACATTTAAATCTGATGGAATATCCTTTAATGGGGGGCAAGTATACTTGGTCAAACAAAAGAAAAATCTCTTGCTTGGTGCTTTTGGACAGATGCCTTTAAAATAAGAAATGAGATGATGTATTTCCAAATCCATAAGGGGTTTAGTTAGATATAAATCAGATCATTCATCATTAATACTTGACTCTCATAACAATGTGACTAAACAACATATATTTAGATTTAATCCTAATTGGATATAGGTTGAGAAATTTAATGTCCTATTAGAGAAATGGTGGCAGATACATACATGGTAATAAAGATATAATTACCAGACGGCTACTAAAGATGAAAATTCTCAAAAGGAAAATGAAAGGATGGTCAAAAAAATCATTATGGGGCCTCAAAAAAAGAAAAAATCACCCAAAATAGCTAATAATTCCTTAGATTTGATTCAATATTTCGACAGATAAAGCTGATCAACTGGCCTCCTTATTTGGATGTAAAGTGGCTCAGTGACCTTTGACATACTTAGGGGTTCTAATTCATTGGAGAAATAGTAAAATTAAAGACAGGAACCCAATAATTGAGAAAGTTGAAAAGATTACAAGGTTGGAAGGGCAATCAATTATCTATGAGAGGAAAAGTAGTGCTAATTAATAGTGAATTGTCAGTCTTACCCCTATATATGATGTCCCTTAAATTAATGCTTGTAGCGGTAAGAAAGAAATTAGATTGTGTGAGAAAAAAAATTATGTGGAACTCAGGAAATAAAAGAAACTATATATGCTCTATGTAAATGGAATGTGGTATGTAGATCTAAAGACAACGGGGAATTAGACATTATCAATTTGAAAATCATGAACATTTCACTACCCTATAAGTGATTGTGGAGGTTGAGGGATCCTCAAGTCATAAGATGGTGGAAGAAATTACTCAAATACAAATATAGCAAAACCAAAAATAAAAATAAATACGCCCCATTCTAGAAATCAATATACCAGTCTGAACAAATCATAGATATTAATAGAGTAGTTGAAATAGGGGATGGCAATGATACTTGATTCTGGGTGGATATTTGATGTGGGAATATACTTTTAAGCATTGAATACTCATCTTCGTTCCAAATAAATACTAATCACAATGTTACTGTGGCTGACATAAAAATAAAATCAACAGGTTTCAGTTCTTTGAAATTTAGAAGACAACTATCTCAAGTACAAAGAAATCTACTATTGCCACTTCAAGATTAGGTAGCTTCTATTCATTATTTGATTGATGCACTTGATAAGGTATCATGGCAAGGGGAAAATCAAAAACAAGGAAAAATAAGGAGATATATAAATGGCTGGAGGATGGAGGAGTAATAGATAATTCATGGGACTTAATTTGGAGGCTTAAAATTCCAAGCAAAAACAAGATATTCATGTGACTTGCACTCAAGGGGATAATTCTGGTAAAAAGGAATTTGATCAAGAAAGGATGACAAGGAAATCCAAAATGCATGAATTGTGATAGAATTGAGACAATTAGAAATCTGTTTTTTCTTTGTCACCAAGCACAAATGATACAGGGATGGTTAATGGAAACATTCTCTATATATATTGTCCCCTATAACTTTCAAGACTTATATACCTGTATCTAGAGAATAATTGGGTGTCATTTTAAACCTTATATGTGCAGCTACAATATGAATTATATGATTACACAGAAATCAACAATGTTTTGAAGATAAACCACCAATTACATTAATTAGATGGTTTCAAAGCTCATCTAAATGTATTGTTGAAATATTGGACAAGGACTTGATCTAACAGGATGCAGGAGCAACTGTAGCAGTGGGCAGGCTACTCATTGTGGGGTGCATAATATAATGGAGAGTTGCTGAATTAAGAGATAAATAATAGGGCAATTGTTAGTTGTCCATGATACTGTTACTTCACAGTTTGTGTTTTGCAATTGCTTGTGTTTTTTGTGTTTTGATAATCAGCCGAAGTTAGTATGTTGGTTTCAAATAAAAGATGGCTCAGTGGATGATATAAGAGTAGTTATTAGATACAAAGGGAAGAAAGGTAAGCGATAGACTAAAAGAAAAAGAAGATAGGAGCAAGGCACCAGTGCCTAGCTCAGGCATTGGTGCCTAATTCGATAGGAAAGGGCAGTGGTGAGACATGGTGGGTATTGAGATGATTCAGGTTAGGTGTAGAGGCAAAAATCCACTGTGTCGTTTTGTGAACTGAATATTGTTTACTTCTCTTTTTCAATGAGAAATGAAGGTGGTGGGTATTCCCACCCTTATTTCAAAAAAAAAAGTCATCCAATCGCAAAGTCATCAGCAAAAGATCAACAGAAAAATGGGGATTTAAGGTACACGTGCAGCACAATTCATGGTTGGTTCATTGTTTATCGAAGAGTTATTTTGCTACAGATTATTTGGTGGTTCTTGCAATTCCGATGGAGATATTTGCCATTCTTTCTGAAATAGTGCAAGCATCATTTAAATTTACTCCGGATATGAAATTAAAGAAGAAAGGCTGCTTTTGAAATATACAGATTGCCACCGCGTCTGATTGTGCGAGTCCAAAATCTCACTGCAAGATTTGATGGCGAGACGCATTATACATGTCAAGAAACTAGAGTTGGTTGAAGGGGTTTCTTAAAAAAGGATATACCATCATTTGCGATAGTGTTTTCTCTTCAATAGGTAGACATGCTCTGCTCACCGAATTCGCATCTCCTAAAATTCCCCAACTGCTACAGTAATTAATTAAAAATAATCAGTCCATGAATCATCACCATTATTTGCACAGTAACTGCTACAACACTGCTATAATATCAACGTATAAAAAATGTCCATTTCTAATTTAAAAATTGCTTACCATTCAAAAGGATACGGATCATTAGCAATTCATCACAACTCTAAAAGTAGAGGGTTTTTTTTCTCAGATAATATGCGCATCCTAACGATAATACTCATATGGATATGATATCAGCAGTATACTACAACTCTACTAGTACCCGGTTTAGCAAACCATGTTTACTGGGATACTTCACACCCTCTAAAAACCACGTCCAGAACTACACCGTGTTTCATCACCATCAAGAGCATAACTCGAAACACATCAAAATAAATAGGATAATTTATTTGTCCTGGCAATCATGATAATTTCATCGAAGGAAAAACCACCCATCTGATGAAGAACATCTTCCAATGGAACTTATCAAACCCCCCAACCACCACCACCACACACACACACACCCCAACCCCCCAGCCCTAACCAACAAAAGAGAAGGCATCAACATGCACCACCTGAGTCGATAGTTACAACAACTCATTGAATTAGATGTCATTCCATTTCAGAAAATTGTTCTAAACCTACTTATTCATCCTTTCTTATATTTCTTCAGCTCTCTAGTTAAAACCTCATATCAGCTATTGCAACAAGGCATCTGCCATCATTTGATTTTGCATCGCAGAACATTGCATTTGGTACTCTTCATAAATAATACTAAATATTAGATACGAGTTCTAATCAGTAGGACTTGGGAGTAGTTCCATGTGCTGTGTAATAGCTTCAGGACAAGATGGACCACGCAGAAGCTCCAGTCGCTGGAATGGAGGCATGAATTGCAAAACATAGTCTTCACCTGCAATTAAATATTATCTTAGGATTACTATCTGCAGTTACTCTAGTATAACAATTAGAACGAAGAAAGAACTTTTACCCTCTTTGACAGTCCCGTACAGCCAACAAAGAACCTCATCAGTGAAGGCCAGGCATACACCTCCCTGCATTGTATTGAATGGTGTTAATTTGAGATGGGTGTAGTAAATATACTAAAATAATTACTTATCAATGTGACATTCT
>CAXKVX010002943.1:0-56943 GCA_964058865.1 Eleocharis quinqueflora | reverse complement strand
AAAGTAGGCAAATTGCCTACTGTGTTTCATTAGTAAAACAAAAGAGTTGCACAATTCTTTTTAATTATTAAGCTTTTTGGTTTACTGTTCAATTTGGGCTAGTTATTCTTGAATAGCCAGAAAAATAAAAGTGTAAATCTGTATTGATACTGAACAGTTAGTCCCTAAGTGATCCATTGAAAATGCGACACGTCATTTAGACTAGTCAAAATACCTGATTATTTCTCATTTATGGACTTGGAAGTAACGTGCATCTTTTCCGTTCTGGTTCTTTATTAATTGAATTAATGGAGAGATGTTCAACGTTTTTTTTTTTTTTTGATTTAAAGCCCTAGGCGTATGTTCAACGTTCAATATAAGTTGTCAGCGATAGTTAGCAATAGTTTTTTGTTATATCTTGACTAATATAGCGAGTCACAGTCGATGGAGTCTTTTAATGAAACTATTGAAAGTTGACTTTTATACGGTACGTGTGATCATCCGTGGAGCACCACATTGTAGACACTGTTACATCTACATTGATGCAATTCAATTTGATTATTAAACAGTCACGGCATTATTTTTAACAATTAAAGTTGCTAACATTACATCTTAGTAATCCTATGCATTGAGTAAAGAAAGTTGAGAAAAATAATTTGATCCAATTATTTTGCTAGCGTGTCAATTAAGCAATGATTTTTTAATAAGCAAATTTGTTAAATAAGTAATAGACATGCAATTCAACAATTACAAAAACAATTGACACATCACCATAAGTAATTGCTAAGCAATTACCAATCAATATAAATGCTTTAACGGTAGAAATTATTTCTTAGAGTAATAACTAATAAGCGATTAGTTGGATTGAAGTTCTAAATTCGCAAGTAGCAAGAATTCCTAAATATTTGATCCCTTGATCCGTCTGGCAGGATCGAGGTGATAGGGCCCAAGGGCTTGAAATAGTTGTAGTGGCCCAGGATCTGAGGATCTATAGTTCCTTGAAACGAAATCCTTTGCACCCTTAAAAAATGAATCGTCCGATTAGATTTGAACGGATATAATTTTATAATACAAAAATCTCCTGAATCATATAATTGACGATCAAACGTTCAGATCTAATCGGACGGTCCAAATTAATAGATGTAATGAGTACAGAAGATACGGGTCCATAGTTCCTTTGGTTTGCAATCACTTTTCTTTGATCGAAATGTAAACCAAGAAGAAACAAAAAAGGAAGAAATAAAAGCCGCAGTCAAATGTGTGGCAACTGGTACTGGTGCTAGGAACAGAGGTGGACCAAAGGCAGTGATCAGACAGTCATCGAAAGAATGTTCAAGGGTTTTGTTAAACTAAACTGGAGAATGCATAGTGAGTGAATCTGAAACCTTAGGCAACTCTCCATAGAGCTAGCCTTTGTCAGGAAAATAGAAGCGAGTAAATGTATAAACCTTCCAAGGGAAGACAGAATAAAGGAATGTCAAGAGACATTTGATATAGTTGTCATTGGAATATTCAAGTCTCTCAAACATTTGATATACATCAGAAGAACATTTGCAGCTTTGAATTATACATGTCAATCTTAAATACCAAGAAACGGTCAAGTTCGTTAACGCAACGAAATCATTTGAGAATTCTCATAGGCTGTAGTTAACAAAGTGCATTGCAGACATCTTCAATCCATTTTTTTATTTCTGAGAATTCCAATAATGCTCATCCAAATGAGCAAAATGAACCTTTTGTATAGCCCAACTTTTATAACCATGAAATGGACAACTTGGAAAGATCAATGAACCTACTAATCATACCAGTAAATGATGTTAGCCAATTATGGTGTCAATAATATGTACAAAATGTGTTCACTGGTTGATTTAGTTCAAACTGAATTGAAGGTGTTGAAACCATCTTTTCCTTTTTGTCGTCAAAGAGGCGAATCCACCAAATAAGTCTGTCAAATGAATAACAAAACATTAATTAAAAAAATTGTTTTATTCAGCATACCTGAATTAGAAGAAAAAAACAAATTATATGCTTTAGAATTACATGCTAGATAATTCTTTGAAGGAGAGTTCATTTCCTTCAACTCCGAACTTTTGGTAACAAATTAAATTAAAACTTCAAATAGCAAAATTAACCAATCAGATATGCATGTATAATATCACTTCCTCTACTACAAATAACGAGTAAAGCTATGGTGCTCTTAGGAACACCAAGGCCTCCCATGCTCTTACCTAAAAAAATCATTAGACACTTTTTAAATTTCAATTATAGGAAACACAAATTTTTTATATCAAAATCTATAGAAAACACAAATTTTCTACTTTTAGAGTTTTTAAGTAACCGTTTGGAATTTTTGTATGACCTAGTTTTATATATAAACATTGATTATTTTATTTCTATTTTGGAGCCACTTTCAAACATAAAAAAAAGTACTAAAAAAATCTAAAAACAGAAACTTTCGTCTCCTACTAAATTTTGATATAAATAAATTATTCAACATCATAAATCAGAATTTAAAAATATCTAATGATGTTTTTGAGTTAAAAGTACGTAATGCCTCCTAGAAGCACCATAGCTTTACTCACAAATAACATATGGCATTTCAGCTTTATTTTAAGTTTATAACTTAAATCAAAACTTCGGAAATCGAAGCCTAGAATCTAGTAATATTTACAAAGGCATGATGACTATCAAAGCAAAGTTAGATATAGTATATGGTGTGTAATCAATAAATGGTCTTAATTTGATATATGAGTTTTAGATATTTAAGCTAATTATTTTTTTCTAAAATTGGATGTTTTGTGCAATCACAAATATTGGGGACATTGAGAAGCGAATTTGTATCCAGCAGGGTACCCTAGAATTTTCAAGGGTTAGGGGGGGCCCCTACAGTCTCACAGTTCCCATCATGTCCGCGTAGTAAATGCTACATTAACCGACACTGTTCACAACGAAAAAGCCGTGCCACTTGAGTTTTTCATAAGGCTGACCCTTTCGAGGGATACAGATCCCATTGAAGACTCATTCATGTATATGTTTAATATGATGGGGTGAATTGCTCATGTACCTATCAAAATTTGTCTTATTGCCAATTTCGCATAAAAACTTTAATATATCTTATTTCCCCATCTAAACTCAAAATCCTTTCTTATCCCCTCTTCTTTATTAATGAAGGAAACTATATTTAGATAATCAATAATCCTTTTTTCCAAAAAATAGAATGACTATTTTGCCCTTCTCAATAAGCCAGACCCATATTTCTTTCTTTTAATCTTGAATTGCAGGTAAATTTGGAATTCTTATAGGATTCACCAACTGCTTGGAAAATATATTTCTTTTAATCCTCAAAGTGCATAGAGACCTTGTTGCTTTCTGAATTTTTTTTCCTTTCATTTCCTAGTTTCTGGAAGTTCCCATTGTTCTCAATAGAATGGTTATCTTATTTAATGATATGTTTATGTACTACAATTTTAAAAAGGTAATAACCAAATAAATAAAGAACAGTACGTAATGAAGACACAAGAGCTTTATCCATCTCCCTGCTTAAACAAAGAAGAAATGATTGTAATACTTGACTTGTCTCTTTGACATCTCAAACAACAACAAAAAAAGAAGAAGATTGAATTCTAGAATATGAAAATTATTAGAAGATCTTGTGATTTTTATTTTTGATTCTGCTATTAAAGTTCTGTTCTTTTGAACTTCTCCTAAATCAAATAACAATATAGTAAAAATAGAATGTCATAGCAAAACTAGTATTGAGATTGTGTTTCATTCATTAGAAGTAGTATCAAACTATCAATTAATTAAAAAAAAATTATGATTAGTTGACAAAAAGAAAAACAGCTCGCATGATAGAGAAAACTGGGAGAAGCACACGTGTTCAGGGAGAAGGGCAAAAGAGTCAACATAAGTTCCTTAAAAAGTTAATGATTAATTAGATAAGATTGTCTTTATTAATTAAGAAGAGGGGAAATATCAAATGATATTCAATTTATATGGAGAAATAAGATATATTGAAATTTTGATGGCGAAATTGACAATAAGAGATAGGATGGTAATAGGACTCACCCATAACAGGAACTTATTTATTGATGTTCCAATTGTTTTTTTATTGTCAAAACCAAACAGTAAACTAGAAAATCTGAATTTTTAAGACAGTGAACTGAATATGATGAGAAACTGAAACATTTAAACCAAAATGAGTCGGATTATGTTAAAACTAATTAACTGAATCGTTTGAACACCCATAGTATATACTAATTAAGATAATATTATATATCAAACAAAACCATACCTATGAAAACAAAGCAGCTAATTCACATGACACCAGTTCCAGGCATGAAACCATTCTTGTCAGATGATCTCAAAAGCAAGCTATCAATCTCCACTGGAAGGAGAAGATGCCGAATTAAGCATCCAGTAGAGAATTGTTCAGGTGGTGGTACAATTGCAATTGTATCATTCTTCTTGTTCAGCATTCCCACTGCAGTTATACATCTTCCTTCTTTGATGTAACTGTTAGACGTACATTACCATTTAGTAATAGCTCAAGATGTTTAATTGAAACCATCAACTAAATAAGGGAAACAAAGTTTCCTTCTCTCCCGTTTCATTTTTTAATTAAATTACCTTATACATTTGCAGCCTTTGGAATTATCATTAGGGTCCACTTTTTGGGCATCAACAAATAACACCAATCATAATCTACCTCCCGGCATAACACATTATGAGGACCTTGCATTGTATTAATTATGAAAGGATCATCACTTAGCCTTCTTGATGCATATAACCTCCAATGACAATTTTGGTAGGTGCATTCGATCGTATACACACTTTTATTTGACTTTTTTTCTTAAACGTGTGGTTCGATGTGATGTGAAAAGCATGCACAACCCAATTGAGATGATTCTTCGACCGAAATCGTTGTCCCTGTGACAAACCATCTTCTGTGACATACCCTTCATCGTCAAAGTAATTGCAATCACCAATTATATCGACGATCGCATTAATATTATTCCATAAAGCAACCGGATGTGAATCCGATTGATCTCTTAATAGCCATGATGTCATGGTCCGATATGATTCCTCTTTGGAATTATAATTCAGATCTTCGAAAGGTGTGAAATTCATATTCATGAAATCATCATTACCACACGTGTTGCCAATTGGAGTTGTATCTTGGCTTACTAAAATCTCAACCCGTTCCTTCAGATTAATATCATCCAATCCGATATTAAATTCTAAATCCTCAAAATCATCTTCTTCTTCTAGGACCGATTGATTTTTATTTGATGTTGCATTTAGTTCATAACAATTGGTACAAAACGATGTGTTGAACTCAAAATTCTCATCCATCGGTAGAGCTCTGTCTCCAATTCACCGAATGTTATATCGTCATGCACTGTAAAACTATCAGTAGTTTTTTTGGAGTAATGAACACCATGTGGGCTGTTTTGGGTAAATCCTCTGGTTTAAAAATTAACAATAAACATTGTGTGGGTGAGATTTTGGGAGAGAAATGTGAAATTATGATTTAGGGTTTGTGGAGAGTAAGGAGAATTTTAGGGAAGAAAGGAAAATAAGAGGAGCCTGTTTGAAGAGAGAAGATGAGAAAGTGGATGATTGTTGGTTTCTCTCACTTACCATATGGACCATGTCTAAATAACAAACTAAAAACCTGCAATTTGAAACCTCAGCGCCCCTAAGTTATAGGAGACAACTAGCTCCATACATGCAAAAGTTCGTGCAAAAATACTTGCGTCCCTAAGTTATAGGAGACAATTGGCTCCACACATGCAAAAGTTCGTGCAAAAGTGACTGCAAGTAAGAGAAAAATGAAATCTTCTTAGAGACGTAAACAATACTTACACCATTGATCTTCTGTGATTTTTTTTAATACTTTTGATCCTATACGTTAAAAAAAATTATTTCTTCATCCTCTATAAAAAATTTCCAACAATACTCAAGCGGAAATTGATCTTCTACCGCGCAGCACCGACGGACAACTCAGATTTTCTGCGCTGTAAGTTATGGATGATCTAGATTTGATTCAGGGGAAGTTTGATATTATAAAGTTTAGCTTGCGCGAATCTCGATGCAAATCAAAAACGAGATTTGCTGCGCAGCACGCACAGTGTTGGTGCTGCGCGGTAGAAGATCTCGTTCCATACTCGAGCACCCTCCCATTTGTCACTACTGATTTTTAACGGTGCATCATAAACCGGTACACGAGGACCACTCTCCCTCTTTCCCACTACCTACCGCTGCGAATGCTCCAAGTGGAAGTGTAGAACTCTGAGACACACACACCAAGGTGTGTCAATGGCGAACACACATCTACGCTTCTCTCCCGCTCGACCCAATCCTATTCTCCGTCGCTCCCTCCTCCCTCTCTCGGCAATGCCTTCCTCCTCTTCCCTCTCGGCCGCCAAATCCGACGATCTCACTTCTTCCTCGCTCGAGATCGTAGGCTCGCGACGGTCGTTGCTCTCTCGCTTCGACAGTCTACAGCGTCCGTACAAGCCTTTTCCAGTGCTAGCATGGAACCGCCACGTGGAGACCATCTTCGCCGCGTTCTATAGGTTGCTGCCAGCTGTCAAATTGAGGCGCGAGTGTCTCCGGACCAAGGATGATGGAGCTGTTGCGCTCGATTGGGTGGTGGGAGATGAGACAGAACTTTCTTTTGATGCTCCTGTGCTCATTCTTCTGGTAGTTTCTATGTTTCCTCTTTCTCTGGCATTTTGATGTGTTATGCCTTGGTGACACCATAGTTATTGTACCAGATAACTAGAACATACCATTTAGGCATGACATCTTTCTCATTCATAGTTTTTCTGATGCTTATTTGTGCTGTTGGGCTTTGATTCCATTTGGATCTTATTGCTTAAGACGTACCAAATCTGTATTTGTTTTAACAATTGTGTCTGAGGGCTTTTATAGTTTAAGAATTTGAAATATACATTGCAATGGGGAATGTTTTTTTTCCTCCTGTGTTAAGTTTGTATGAATCTAAGTCAAATTGCGTACAACCTCCATACATTATAGATGGTAATACATAGTCGGATGTGGGTGGTGTGATTGGAAGGCGAGCCCAGGGCAATCGTGGCACTGTGATTGGTAGGCAAGCCTTGGCCCGAGGCTAGAAGTAACAAAACTGTATTACTGTTGGGAACTTCCCTCTTTTTTTGGTGGGTGGTTGTGAAGAAAACAAGAAGCTGTTCTTCAGGCTTGTTTTTATTAGTCATGGACTTGCATAAAAAATAAGGTAGGATCATTTCTGTGCAGCCTGGTCTAACAGGAGGCAGCGGTGATACGTATGTAAGGCATATGCTTTTGAGAGCAAGAAAGAAAGGATGGCGCGTGGTGGTGTTTAACAGTCGTGGTTGTGCTGATAGCCCAGTAACCACACCCAAGGTATTTTACAATGTTAAGCCACTGCCAATTCAGACATAAGCAAAGTCTCATTTGTTTTCTTAAAAAAAAGTCTCATGAGTTTCCCTTGTTTTCTGTAGTTTTATTCAGCCTCATTCACAGATGATCTCCGTGAAGTAGTTTCCCACGTCTCAACTTGCTATCCGAAGTCAAAACTTTATGCAGTTGGTTGGTCTCTTGGAGCAAATATTCTCGTTCGCTACCTCGGTCAGGCATGATTATTTTCCTTTCTATATACATCATATTAAATTAGTTTGGCAATACCTACCTCTAATGATTTAATAGTTGCTTAGTCCATAAAACTTAATTGTCTGAACTTTCTGTCTGCAAAACAAAGAAGAAAATGTTTTTCTACTTCTTATCTTTTTAAAAGAGAAAATCTGATACTGCACCATTTATTGATTAAATAAACATATAATTATTAGTAATTTAGTGTTATTAATAATGTTGTGGCTGTTGTTATTTACTATTATGTTATTTGCAGGAATCACATAACTGTGTTCTCTCAGGAGCTGTGTCTCTGTGTAATCCTTTCAATCTGCCAATTGCAGATGAAGATTTCCATAAAGGTTTTAATAATGTTTATGACCGTGCTCTTGCTAGAGGCCTGCGCATGATATTCAAAAAGTAAAAAAAAAATTAGGTACACTTCTAACCGTAAAGAAAGGTCTTTGAAGGACTCCCAAGGTAATTAGTTTGCTTTTGTCCAGACATGAACTACTATTTGAAGGCATTGGTGGTGAGTACAACATTCCAATGGCATCAACTGCAAGATCTGTCCGAGACTTTGATGAAGGGTTGACTCGTGGTACCTTTTTTACTTGTTTAATGTCTTGCATATGCATGCTTCTAATTATTTGAGTTAACCTTACTGAGGGATATTTCCTTTTGGTTCGTAGTAACATTTGGTTTCAAGTCAGTGGATGACTACTACTATAACTCTAGCAGTTCGCGCTCCATCAAAGATGTCTCTATACCTCTTCTCTGCATTCAGGTTATTTTCTTTAATGAAAAGAAACTGTTGTTTACTTATAGCTGAGAACATATTGATTTACCATATTTGAAAGCACGTGAAAGAGAGATTATACCTGTACTCGGTAGGTTGGTCATATCATTAGGGGAAGTTTTCTCTTTCTTCTCCAAATTAATTAATTTTTACAGCACTTTATACTCTGCTCTGTATTTAATTAGGCTGCTAATGATCCAATTGCACCATCAAGGGGAATCCCACGGGAAGATATTAAGGTACTCACTCTCTATAACTTGCACCTTTTATTTATCAGCTGTTAGAAGTATCTTTAAATTAAGGACATCGTGTAATTCTCATCCCTCTGTATTTCCTTTGAACAATAGGAAAATCCAAATTGTCTGCTTATAGTGACTCCACAAGGTGGTCACCTTGGCTGGGTAGCTGGGGATGAGGCCCCATTTGGTTGTCCATGGACTGATCCTGTTGTAATGGAATTCCTTGGACATCTACACAATCAAGGGGATGAAAAAACAAAAAGTACCAATCATTCTGACGAAATTAATGGGATTGATCAGTCTTCGAATTCTCCTGTCACCGTGCACATACAACAATAACACTGACGAGATATCCTTCATGCAATTACTTCTGCATATAGGCTATCCGTAGGCATTATGAGAGCACTACCATGCTTGAGTTGGAGCAATGGTTGGATTTCTCTCCCAATTCATTTTATCATGTTTTTAAAGTAGGCAAATTGCCTACTGTGTTTCATTAGTAAAACAAAAGAGTTGCACAATTCTTTTTAATTATTAAGCTTTTTGGTTTACTGTTCAATTTGGGCTAGTTATTCTTGAATAGCCAGAAAAATAAAAGTGTAAATCTGTATTGATACTGAACAGTTAGTCCCTAAGTGATCCATTGAAAATGCGACACGTCATTTAGACTAGTCAAAATACCTGATTATTTCTCATTTATGGACTTGGAAGTAACGTGCATCTTTTCCGTTCTGGTTCTTTATTAATTGAATTAATGGAGAGATGTTCAACGTTTTTTTTTTTTTTTGATTTAAAGCCCTAGGCGTATGTTCAACGTTCAATATAAGTTGTCAGCGATAGTTAGCAATAGTTTTTTGTTATATCTTGACTAATATAGCGAGTCACAGTCGATGGAGTCTTTTAATGAAACTATTGAAAGTTGACTTTTATACGGTACGTGTGATCATCCGTGGAGCACCACATTGTAGACACTGTTACATCTACATTGATGCAATTCAATTTGATTATTAAACAGTCACGGCATTATTTTTAACAATTAAAGTTGCTAACATTACATCTTAGTAATCCTATGCATTGAGTAAAGAAAGTTGAGAAAAATAATTTGATCCAATTATTTTGCTAGCGTGTCAATTAAGCAATGATTTTTTAATAAGCAAATTTGTTAAATAAGTAATAGACATGCAATTCAACAATTACAAAAACAATTGACACATCACCATAAGTAATTGCTAAGCAATTACCAATCAATATAAATGCTTTAACGGTAGAAATTATTTCTTAGAGTAATAACTAATAAGCGATTAGTTGGATTGAAGTTCTAAATTCGCAAGTAGCAAGAATTCCTAAATATTTGATCCCTTGATCCGTCTGGCAGGATCGAGGTGATAGGGCCCAAGGGCTTGAAATAGTTGTAGTGGCCCAGGATCTGAGGATCTATAGTTCCTTGAAACGAAATCCTTTGCACCCTTAAAAAATGAATCGTCCGATTAGATTTGAACGGATATAATTTTATAATACAAAAATCTCCTGAATCATATAATTGACGATCAAACGTTCAGATCTAATCGGACGGTCCAAATTAATAGATGTAATGAGTACAGAAGATACGGGTCCATAGTTCCTTTGGTTTGCAATCACTTTTCTTTGATCGAAATGTAAACCAAGAAGAAACAAAAAAGGAAGAAATAAAAGCCGCAGTCAAATGTGTGGCAACTGGTACTGGTGCTAGGAACAGAGGTGGACCAAAGGCAGTGATCAGACAGTCATCGAAAGAATGTTCAAGGGTTTTGTTAAACTAAACTGGAGAATGCATAGTGAGTGAATCTGAAACCTTAGGCAACTCTCCATAGAGCTAGCCTTTGTCAGGAAAATAGAAGCGAGTAAATGTATAAACCTTCCAAGGGAAGACAGAATAAAGGAATGTCAAGAGACATTTGATATAGTTGTCATTGGAATATTCAAGTCTCTCAAACATTTGATATACATCAGAAGAACATTTGCAGCTTTGAATTATACATGTCAATCTTAAATACCAAGAAACGGTCAAGTTCGTTAACGCAACGAAATCATTTGAGAATTCTCATAGGCTGTAGTTAACAAAGTGCATTGCAGACATCTTCAATCCATTTTTTTATTTCTGAGAATTCCAATAATGCTCATCCAAATGAGCAAAATGAACCTTTTGTATAGCCCAACTTTTATAACCATGAAATGGACAACTTGGAAAGATCAATGAACCTACTAATCATACCAGTAAATGATGTTAGCCAATTATGGTGTCAATAATATGTACAAAATGTGTTCACTGGTTGATTTAGTTCAAACTGAATTGAAGGTGTTGAAACCATCTTTTCCTTTTTGTCGTCAAAGAGGCGAATCCACCAAATAAGTCTGTCAAATGAATAACAAAACATTAATTAAAAAAATTGTTTTATTCAGCATACCTGAATTAGAAGAAAAAAACAAATTATATGCTTTAGAATTACATGCTAGATAATTCTTTGAAGGAGAGTTCATTTCCTTCAACTCCGAACTTTTGGTAACAAATTAAATTAAAACTTCAAATAGCAAAATTAACCAATCAGATATGCATGTATAATATCACTTCCTCTACTACAAATAACGAGTAAAGCTATGGTGCTCTTAGGAACACCAAGGCCTCCCATGCTCTTACCTAAAAAAATCATTAGACACTTTTTAAATTTCAATTATAGGAAACACAAATTTTTTATATCAAAATCTATAGAAAACACAAATTTTCTACTTTTAGAGTTTTTAAGTAACCGTTTGGAATTTTTGTATGACCTAGTTTTATATATAAACATTGATTATTTTATTTCTATTTTGGAGCCACTTTCAAACATAAAAAAAAGTACTAAAAAAATCTAAAAACAGAAACTTTCGTCTCCTACTAAATTTTGATATAAATAAATTATTCAACATCATAAATCAGAATTTAAAAATGTCTAATGATGTTTTTGAGTTAAAAGTACGTAATGCCTCCTAGAAGCACCATAGCTTTACTCACAAATAACATATGGCATTTCAGCTTTATTTTAAGTTTATAACTTAAATCAAAACTTCGGAAATCGAAGCCTAGAATCTAGTAATATTTACAAAGGCGTGATGACTATCAAAGCAAAGTTAGATATAGTATATGGTGTGTAATCAATAAATGGTCTTAATTTGATATATGAGTTTTAGATATTTAAGCTAATTATTTTTTTCTAAAATTGGATGTTTTGTGCAATCACAAATATTGGGGACATTGAGAAGCGAATTTGTATCCAGCAGGGTACCCTAGAATTTTCAAGGGTTAGGGGGGGCCCCTACAGTCTCACAGTTCCCATCATGTCCGCGTAGTAAATGCTACATTAACCGACACTGTTCACAACGAAAAAGCCGTGCCACTTGAGTTTTTCATAAGGCTGACCCTTTCGAGGGATACAGATCCCATTGAAGACTCATTCATGTATATGTTTAATATGATGGGGTGAATTGCTCATGTACCTATCAAAATTTGTCTTATTGCCAATTTCGCATAAAAACTTTAATATATCTTATTTCCCCATCTAAACTCAAAATCCTTTCTTATCCCCTCTTCTTTATTAATGAAGGAAACTATATTTAGATAATCAATAATCCTTTTTTCCAAAAAATAGAATGACTATTTTGCCCTTCTCAATAAGCCAGACCCATATTTCTTTCTTTTAATCTTGAATTGCAGGTAAATTTGGAATTCTTATAGGATTCACCAACTGCTTGGAAAATATATTTCTTTTAATCCTCAAAGTGCATAGAGACCTTGTTGCTTTCTGAATTTTTTTTCCTTTCATTTCCTAGTTTCTGGAAGTTCCCATTGTTCTCAATAGAATGGTTATCTTATTTAATGATATGTTTATGTACTACAATTTTAAAAAGGTAATAACCAAATAAATAAAGAACAGTACGTAATGAAGACACAAGAGCTTTATCCATCTCCCTGCTTAAACAAAGAAGAAATGATTGTAATACTTGACTTGTCTCTTTGACATCTCAAACAACAACAAAAAAAGAAGAAGATTGAATTCTAGAATATGAAAATTATTAGAAGATCTTGTGATTTTTATTTTTGATTCTGCTATTAAAGTTCTGTTCTTTTGAACTTCTCCTAAATCAAATAACAATATAGTAAAAATAGAATGTCATAGCAAAACTAGTATTGAGATTGTGTTTCATTCATTAGAAGTAGTATCAAACTATCAATTAATTAAAAAAAAATTATGATTAGTTGACAAAAAGAAAAACAGCTCGCATGATAGAGAAAACTGGGAGAAGCACACGTGTTCAGGGAGAAGGGCAAAAGAGTCAACATAAGTTCCTTAAAAAGTTAATGATTAATTAGATAAGATTGTCTTTATTAATTAAGAAGAGGGGAAATATCAAATGATATTCAATTTATATGGAGAAATAAGATATATTGAAATTTTGATGGCGAAATTGACAATAAGAGATAGGATGGTAATAGGACTCACCCATAACAGGAACTTATTTATTGATGTTCCAATTGTTTTTTTATTGTCAAAACCAAACAGTAAACTAGAAAATCTGAATTTTTAAGACAGTGAACTGAATATGATGAGAAACTGAAACATTTAAACCAAAATGAGTCGGATTATGTTAAAACTAATTAACTGAATCGTTTGAACACCCATAGTATATACTAATTAAGATAATATTATATATCAAACAAAACCATACCTATGAAAACAAAGCAGCTAATTCACATGACACCAGTTCCAGGCATGAAACCATTCTTGTCAGATGATCTCAAAAGCAAGCTATCAATCTCCACTGGAAGGAGAAGATGCCGAATTAAGCATCCAGTAGAGAATTGTTCAGGTGGTGGTATAATTGCAATTGTATCATTCTTCTTGTTCAGCATTCCCACTGCAGTTATACATCTTCCTTCTTTGATGTAACTGTTAGACGTACATTACCATTTAGTAATAGCTCAAGATGTTTAATTGAAACCATCAACTAAATAAGGGAAACAAAGTTTCCTTCTCTCCCGTTTCATTTTTTAATTAAATTACCTTATACATTTGCAGCCTTTGGAATTATCATTAGGGTCCACTTTTTGGGCATCAACAAATAACACCAATCATAATGTAAGGGTTAATTTGGTAATAAGATGACCGAATTTTCATACAGTTGTAAAACTCAGCCTGACATATTGCTTTATACCAAGCTCAACAAGTCAGAATCAAACAATAAATCCTCTCAATGGTTTCAGTTTATATTGAATTTATTAAAAACAACTTCTCAGCACAAGCAGCCCAAGTTGTCCTATTTAATTGCGGTGCAGTTTGCAGATATCTGGAAAAGTAGTTCAGTATTGATTGGAATATCAGAAACACAAGATATTACTAACAGATTCTGGAAAATAGTATTCACTATTTGCAAAATACAAAAAGGTGAAAAATTACCCTTCCTCTAGGCGTAGAAGGTGGGAGTCAACATAGAGATACCGCTCATCTAGCCACTTCTTTAGAGTCAAAGAAAGTTCTCTGTTGTTATCTCTAGTGCTAACAAGAATGCTCTCTTCTATTAGAGGAACCATTCTCGAGTTATTGCCGCCTTTTACCAGAACCATGGTTCCTGATTTGGCATCTGTTATGTAGAAATCTGCCGCTTGCCTCTGACAAGCTCCAACAGAACCGGAAAACAGATAAGTAGAAATCAATATTGTTCGAGTTTATTAACGACCCTGCATCTTGTTTGAATAACAATTTTGCTTCTGCTGTCACATAAGTATCTTTGTTCCCATTCAAAAGTATGATAAATACAGAATGAATGCTCCTAACCTATAATAGCTAATCATACCATCTTTCTCATCTAATATATTATAATGAACAAGGATTGCGGAATCAGGATAGCGTGGGTGCCTTTGGAGGTAATGTGGAGCAAAACCATCAATATACAATAATTTCAGTGTTTTCATAGGGCGGTAGATAACTCCGCCATTTTTTTGTTATCATTGCTATTTTGCAGTGGTACACAACACGGCACCCAAATGAGTCAAATGTCAAGTGACTCATCTCCAGTGTTTTTTCTAGCAAAGACACTTGTCCCTGCATCACTTTTTGTTCGTCTCTGCTTTTGTTGTATTCTGTTTCTTCTTCTTCTTTTATTTTTTAATTAGGCTACAGCTAATCAGCTAAGGTTTCCTATTCCAATGCTGGCATGCTGCCAAAATTTTAAAACGAGTAATATACATTTTGCTACTAGTACTATTTATTTCAATATACAGAAGGAGCTGTTACCTCAAAATGAGCTAAATCCCATTTGATAAATCGGTCGCTAAAATTTGACAGCTTAGTTGTCCATCCTCTACATGTATACAACAAGGTCGATGTATAGACACATCTAGGGACCTTCTCATATGAAGACACCAAACAAACCTCACCACATGAAGCAATCTACATAATGATTTGAGTTCTAATTAGGTAATAGATATAACATTAAATTCTATATCAGCATCACATGCCAGTATCTTACCTACATTGCAGTGTGAATATAAAAACAATACAAAACAAATAGTACAAGTAAACATTGGAGTTCTGAAAATGCGCACCCCAGTAATCTTCACAATCTGGCCATCAGCAGCAGTGCGAAGGTCAGTATCAGGGACCCCATCGAGAAATAGCAACAACCCAGTATTTGATCGAGAGGCAATCAAATTCCACACCAGAAAGGCCACGACTAACACAGAAACCACGATTATCCCCACAAAAAGGAGTGCATTGTGCACAACTGCAAGTACAAACACTGACACAAAGAGTCCGACCAGGAGGAGTGGGATAAGCATGCAGTACACTATCGCCGGAATTGGGCCGCGCCACCTCCGGCGAACTACTGATGGGGAGGCGACAACGGAGTTGGGTATATCATTTATTTCGCCTGAAGTTATGGACTTATTGTCTCGATGCATTAGGAGAGAATCAGAGAAAGAAAAGGTAAAAAGAAGTTTGGTATGGATTTGACTTGAGGTTAAGGCAATGCGAGGTTCTACCGTTCTAGTCTAGTTAGAGAGTACTGTTTCTTGTGGTACAGTACAGTACAGTAGCTTTTTGTGCGCTTGAATAAATGCCCGTAGGCTGTAATAGTTTAATCAACTACTAGGAGCTTATAAGTCATAAATGCTGCATTTGTTTCCCTCTTTTTATGGGCTTCGTGGCTTTGGGAAGAAGGAAGAGGGTAGTTCCAAATTTTAGCTAGAAGTGGAGTACAAATGTTGAACTGAGAAAATGTCGGGTCAAGCGGAAAAATTGTAGGGAGTACCGGAGTAGGGACGATAGTCACGATATGTTACATTTCTCTGAGTTTGAACCGTCCTAAAGGATAATGATTCGATTTCTATTTTGATTAATTATGTGGGTCCGTAATGTCGGGGACTGTATCCGAACCCAATTGAAAGATTTGAAACAGAGGATCTGGTATTTTGGATAGTTGGATTGGTACTTTGGAGATACTTGGTCTCAGAGCATTTTCATTCTGAAACTCTTAGAGTTTCTAATATGACGTGGCAGTTTCTAAATGAGTTTCAGAAATGTAGATGAGTTTCTTATTTAGAAATTTTGCTCAAGAGTTTCTTATTTAGCAACTATGCTTTAGAGTTTATAAACTGTGACGTGGCTTATTCATTGGCTAAAATTGATTCGTCTCTCATGATATTGGTAATATTTGCTGACGTGCCAATTTAGAAACTCTAACTTTTCAGTTTCAGGGATGGAGAGTTTAGAAATTAAAAAAATTAAATTTCTAAAATTGACGTAACAATAATTTAGAAACTCCAAAAGTTTCACAAATGGAGATGCTCTCAAGTTGGGGAGGGAAGGGGATTCTCTGCTGCATAGCATTAACGGACGTTCATGATTTTCTGCGCTGTAGGTTACGGACGGCTCAGATTTGATTCAAGAGGGTATGATATTATAAAGTTTAATTTGCACGAATCTTGAAGCAAATAAAAAACTGAGATTTATCGCACAGCACGCACAATGTTTGTGCTGTGCGGTAGAAGATCTGGTTTGGTTGGGGAGTCGGTGTGTCAGGTCACAAGAGTCTAGTCAGTAACAGACAATTGAAGTGGTTTAGAGAGAATAATTTGAAGTTTAAAAGAGTGTTAACCTCGTATTAGTTGCAATAATTAGGAAATATCATATCCGCTGATATGCACCGAGCCACTGGCGAGAAGAGGCGATGCTTATACAGTTATACTGGCCTGTAAATCTGTAATTGATATCGAGATTTGTTGATAATGAATTTAATATTCACGTTAAATGTAAAGTTTTATATTGTATTATGTAAGTTGTTTTATATAGTTTGTATATAAAAGTTACATATATTGATTAAGGATTTTATTATTTATGTTATAAAACGGTTTTAACTTAGATAATAAAATACTATCAAATAATTTGCAAAAATAAGTTTATTAATTTCAAATCTTATGCATTCGGAACGAACTAGTGGCCTAGTGGACATTATTGATAAAACACTAGTATCTCTTCCACGAGGTTAAGGATTTAAGTCCTTATTAGTAAGTCATTATTGATAAAACACTAGTATACTCTTGCTCGATTTCGAGTCAAAGAATATTCGAGCCAAGTCCACTCGAGTAATCAAGTCTAATATGAGCTAAATAATTAACTCGAACTCAACTCGATTTACTCGAGTCAGTCTCAGACTCTCAGACTGGACTGTCTGGCACACACAAATAGAAACAAATTAACTCAAAAAATACTCCAAAATACTTGAATTGGGTATTTGAGTGTCTAAGCGACTGGATCTGGATATGTATAATTGAACTGATTCAGATCGGACCATATAAATATTAGTTGAACTGACTCAGGGTAAACCCATATACAATTATACATTTAGTTGAATTGGGCCTATTAGTTGAACTGACTCAGGGTAAAAGTCCATTTACATGAGTGAGTTTCGAGTTGTGGAGCGAGCGACATCCAACTTGATATCAACTCGAGTTTAATCTGAGCGAGTTTCACGAGTCACGAGTTAAATAGAAAAACGTATTCGAATGAGTCACGAGCCAAATTCGAACGAGTCACGAGTTGTGAGTTATTTGCACAGCCCTAAAAATATTAGAATAGAAAAACGTAAGCTTATGCATTCAATGTAAGCTAGCGAAATATTCGCAAGATAATATAAAAATATTAAAATAGAAAAACGTAAACAATAATTAGCAATAAAAAGTGTAATGAATAACAATAATTTTAGATGATCGAAAGCTAGACGTTTTCAATTCGACTCGACTCGGTTCGAATGGCTCGTGATTCGACAGTCTATTGAAATTAGACTTACTCAGTCTCACACATTCTGACTCGTGAAACAAGTAATTTCTTTCATTAAGAAAATCTTATGCATTCAACGTAAGCTAGCGGAATATTCGCACGATGCAAAGTAATATATTTTTGTAATATTTGTGCTTTGAACTTAGAAAATATAAAAATAGAAAAGTGTAAAAAAGTATTAGCAATTAAAAAGCGTACTTAATAATAATAATTTTAATTGATCGATAGCTAGACATCTTTATTCGACCGTCTGAATGACTTGTGATCCAACATTCTATCAGAATCAAACTTAATCTCACGCATTTTGACCTGACTCGTTTCGTACAATTCAGAAGTAATAAAATCTTACTCAACTCTTATATTTGTCTACCCCGATCTATATCATACTCAGAACTCAACTCGACCTGACCGAATTTGACCTAATCAAAGACGATTCAAATTTCAAACAAAATTGAAAGCTAGACGATTTGAATCTTACTTGACTCGAACATGTGACTTAATAATCTGATGAGATCAAATGGATCCGATTTGACCTGCACCAATCAATCTTATGTAAATAATTAATTAATTATTATGGGCATTTGATTAATTAATTATTTCTTGAGTGATCCGAGTCTTTGATTTTATGCACTCTTTGATGGCATCTATTGAGTGATTGATTAGTCTATTATAAATACACTCAGTTCTGATGGAGAACTATATGTAGCATCATTCTATCACACATACAGAATAAGTGAGAAGCATATAGCGAGAAAAGAGATAAGGTCTGGACCGAGATGCTGGAGTATACCTGTCACACCCATAAATATTAACTAGGTTAGGGGTGTTAATCCCGCCATATGTACTTGTTTACAAGTACACGAAAGGCTTAATTTAAATAATAGAATAATAGACAAAGATAACTGGTCATATATAAATAAAGGAACAACACACATAGTTGTACACAATATACAGATATCCAAAATCAATATGTTTATACCAGCGTCTATTTACAAATGTACAACGGAAGCCAGAAGACCAAAAATACATCAGAAGAGGACGATCCCACCAATGAGTGTGGGCCCGACCCTTGCTAACCTACTACAAGCTACTCCTATAACAAAAGAAAAGAAGAGAAAAGAGGGAATCATCAAAACGGAAGACACTGGAGAATTCCATCCTAGCACTCTCCACAGAACATCAAAAGAACTCCTCACCTAGACCCCACAAATCAACGTGGAACATGAGAAATTATAATTTCTCAGTGCGAATGAAGGTCCAACCTTTGAGCTTATACCTTTATCTAAGGTTGGACCCAAGCCAACACTTAGTAATTATTTATGCATATTTTTAAAACTAACTATCTATTCACTTTTATTATTTTACTGTACTTCCAAACAAGACTACATGTGAACTAATGGATCGAAAATATCATCGTAGAAGAAACCCAAAAGAAAGGAGTGAATACTAAGGTATATATATAGTACAGATTTTACTCAAACACCCAAAAGAGAATCCTAGTTGTAGAACACAGGAACCCGCCCTCAAGCAAGCACGTATTCGACTATTCAAGCCCAACTTACAAACTCGAGGATTGCTAAGCGGGCACATCGGGTGATACAATTGCATCAGGGTCGCCCAACTTACAAACTTAAACGTGGTTAAGCGGACTTAACCACGCTTAAGCGGGCGCGTCGGGTGATGCATTTGTATCTGGGTCGCCCTACTTACAAACTTAGACTTAAATTCTGAGATTCCAGAATAGAAATGTTCTGGGCAATATGAGCGGCTATGAACAACACACACTCATTTGGTCAAAACGAATTCATGTGTCCTACCTCACCAAAAGAGAAAATATAAAGTAAAAATAAATGGCCTCAGTTGCCATATAGAAATAAGGAACCGACTACCCGTTTGAAAGAATATAATAAAAATGGAACTCTCTGTACCAACTAGGGGCTAAATGGGAGCCCCAGACTTTCTCTGTACCAACCAGATGCTAAAGAAGGAAGCCCTTCGAATATTAGGAGATCTCTTAATATCGACTAATAAAAAATATAATAAATAACAGAATAGCTCCAATACCTCACATATGGCACACACACTCTAAAACTGAGACGTCGATCTTAATCACTCAAGGTGAAGAATTATAATACTCATACATATGGATAGTATGGAGATTGAAAACAAAACTCTCTGATGGCATCACGAGCCATCAAGTGATGAATCGTTTGGTGGGCAACAATCGGATGTCTTTGAAGACAACCCGATAAGAGTATCCCACGGGCTATGTCAGACACCATGACACGTAAATCCAGCGAGTTGCCCTCAAACCACATCCAACTGGTGATCACCAGTCCGACTCTCATCATCCAACGAAATACATATAATATTAATATGCATTTACCTATAAGATAACTAATAAGCTATACGATCTGTATATCGAATCTCACGTGCATCATGAATGCAGATGACATGCAATGCATGTTGGTCTCAATTTATTTGGTGCAATTACCGTTATGCAATTAAGACGATTTAAGTTTTACGGGTCTGTTTATCAAGTAATGGTGATTTTTGGTACCTCGGTTTAGATAAAAGAAAAAAAGGTTTATGGTCTGGTTCCTACACTTAGACAAAGTTACAAGCCCCAGAAACTCGCACCTGTGAGGCTGGAGAGAAGAAGCAGAGTTGACTTTACTTCGGGGGTAGCTCCAATGCGTCAGTGCCTGCATCAGTGTCAACGACGTCTAGAACGGCCTCGTCTCCCGCGAGTGGATACGAGCTGGCTATATCTCCTAGTTTTGACGTTGGGGGTTTATTAGTTTAGTTTGTTGTTAATTCTCTGACTTATGTAAACATAGAATATACATTTTAGGTGTTGAGACGTCCTTGATGCTCCTAATTAATTTTAGGTATTATTCTTACTTAGTCAATTTCCTGTGAAATGTCTTCACTGCACAGTGAGCGTGAGAATCCTATTCCTATAGTCCTCTACTGCTTTGTCAAGTTTTCACTTTTATTTATTTATTAGATCAAGTATTGTTTGATTATGTGTTATCATTATGCTGATGTTCACTACGTCGTCAGGACGATATCCTACAGAACATCAATAAAGACATCACGAAGCAAACATGTTATAAATTCAACCACTTTTAGTTGGACTTTTAATTATTTAAACTAATCAAAGAAGAAAGAAAATATCTAATAATTGTGTATTTATATTTGTAAAGTGTTTATAGAGAAATTGATCAATATATAATATTATATTTAGTTAATTACGAAATCATAATAATTGAGTGTTTAAGTTAGAGTTATTATTTGTGTTTTGTTTAGTTTAGATATAGAGAAATTGATCAATATATAAATTTATATTTATATATTTACTTAGTTCAACCCGTGTTGGTGTTGTTTCATATTTAATTATAAGCGTAAGTTACTTTTATTGTTCTCGTATACTTGTAATTAATTTATAGTATAAATTTTAGAATTGTTAATAATATTATCCTATTTAACTAAGTGCTTAATTATTTAATTAAGTCATTACGTATTGTATTAATCCTACATCCTAATTATCTAATTTATAGTATCTAGTTAATTAAGACAAACATATAACTACGTCGTATAATATCCTATATACATATATAAATGATATTATATAATATGAAATAGATATAGAAAATAATGAAGTAAAGAAAAGAAACTCAATAAACACAATCAAAATCATGCTGGTTATTTTTAATTGGTGTTTTTGTTTAAGTTGTGTGGGATCGGAGGTCCCAGATTCACACGTCATCATCGTAGCTCTCGTTGCATGGGCCATATCGTCATCTCCCTATTATACCTTTCTCGGCATTTTTATTAATTTATTAATTTCGGATTTATCTTTAGCTATTGAATTATATTGGACCAGGTCTCTATTTATATCATCATTTTTAATATACCAATCTCGGCCCAAATAGGACCCAAGCCCAATAAACTCAAAGCTACATTTATTAATTTATTAAATTCGATAAGGATCCGCTGGGTCTTAAGGCCCGTTTACAGTTTCTTTTTATTAAAGTCCAGCAAGGGTCCAATAAAGACCCAAAGCCTTATTTTCACTTTATTAATTTTTACTAAGGGCCCAGAAAGACCCGAAGACCATTTCTTAATTTAAATTTCTAAATTCCTACAACAGGCCCTTAAAATGGCCCATACACAATCCTCTCAACCCAGAACCGAGTCCTGGGTTCTTCACTCACAACCATGCGCATAAGGCCAGCAAAAATAAAGGCCAGTATTGGTATTGGCCAAACCAGTACCGGCTATGTTGCTCGGATTCTTTGAAAACACAACGTATCCCGTATCAGATACGTATCCGATACGATTCGCGTGCGATATGCGTGCGATTCGCATCCGATACTCTAGCTGGCATATCTAGTTTTTTATTGTTTTTGACCAACGAATTCGGTCAAGATTCGGGTATAATTCGCCTTGATACAGATCTAACTCGTGTATCCATCGCCACAGAAGATCTGTCTGTCATCCTTGAGGAGTAAAATAACACTAGAAATTAAATCTAGTGCTGGAATTTGAACACTAGATCAATGGGCAACACAACACCTTGCACAAAGGCGCATGACCACTGAGACGCAATTGCTTTTTTGTTCTAGACTGTTACTTATTATATATATCTTCTTATAATATATATTATTTTATTGTAATGTGTGATTTTATTGAAGTATTATTTCTTATGTAATATCTTATTTTAATATATAATGTGAGTTTTATTATTTTATATATACTCTGCCGTATCCTAAATTTTTTTAAAATGACGTATCGTCGCACCCGCACTGTATCCGATACAATACCCGCACCCGCACCCATGCAACATAGAGTACCGGCATAAGTCAGGTACAAGGCTGGTACCAGAAAAATAGGATCAAGCTAAGCACAATACAGCCGTGGCAGTACTAAAAAACCTAAAGGTAAACCCCACATATCAGATAGCCAGAGTACAACACAAGTAGGCAAAGCCAAATCGAACAATAGACAAATCCAACATGTGTGCCAATACATTCCAAAATATCAATTCAATCCCAAGACCCTGAAATAACAGTTCACAACCCCAACTAGAATCGAGTCCTAACACAATTTACCAAATCAAATTTCCAACAGAATAACGAATCAGGAAATTGATAGAAAATATGCCTAGTTGTTCAAAAGTTCAATTTCTGGCACCCAAGTAGTAACCCTAGGCAGCCAAAAGCACAGACAAAATATCGCATAAATAGTGGCTCGATGGCCACTGCTACCATATCCATAAAACCATAGGTTGCCAGCAAAACAAGCACACAAATAAACCGACAACAGAAAAACATGAGGCGGTCTAGGGTTTTACCAGGAAAGAGGGCAAATGCCTAGCTTAGAGTACGATTCTAGGCCAAGCACCACCATGGCAGCACCCACCTCCTCCTCCCAAAAGCATTTTATGCCTATGTTTATTCTTATTTGAAAAAGGGAAACTTATATATGTATTTGTTTTGTTTTTCCTTCATTTCAAAAATTTGAAATATGTACGTAATTTGTCTCTATTTCTGTTTTGGCCTTATATTTATTTACAAAATTTGGCTTTACACTTTACGTACATTTATTTATTTTATAGAATTTGTATATATAAATATATATTTTCTTTATTTTTAAGTTATTCCTAATTATTAAATTATTTTTATTTGAACATTTTATCGTACAAGTCGTAAATTATCAAAGTTGGTCGAAATCTTACGTGCTCGAGCTGTTTAAAATTTCATGACTTTCACAATACCATCAAGTCAAGGGAACAACTTCGATCTAAGTGTGCTCTTTGATTTTCTCGTAGTTCATTGCAGATACTTCAACAACTCACATAAATGAAAACAATGGCTGTAGGTATACAATGATTCTTGGTTTTTTCCGCATTAAAGAATTGTTAGATTTCATACAGTTGGTATCAGAGCGGTTTTGCCTCTGTCTTGCATATTTTGAAAAATCGATTTTGATAGTCTGACTTGCGCGATCAATAACTGAAGTTCTGTTTACTTGTTTTGAGTGGTATTTATTTTTTTGGAAAGATCTTTGAATCTAGTTCCCATAGGATCAAAGAACTCGAAAAACGAATAAGTATATAGAAACTTATTGCGGTTTCACGGTAGAAAGGTCATGCTGTAAAGTTTCTGAACAAACAAGTTTGATAGGCTGAGTTGCAGGGGCCATAACTGGAGATCTGTTTACTTATTTTCGGCGATTCTTGTTTCATTTGAAAGATTATTGAATTAGTTTTCAAAGATACTAAGAAATCATATAACAGATAAGTACATAGAGAGTTATTTCCATTTTACTGCATAAAGGTATTGCTGTCAGGTTTCACAATGAACTAGTTCGATAGACTGGCTTGCGAGAATTATAACTAGAGTTATGTATACTTTTTTTTGTGCTTCTTGTTTCATTGGAAACATCATTGAATCGACTTTCCAGAGAATCTAAGAAATCGAATAACGGATATGTACACAGAGAGTTATTGTTTTACTGCATAAAGGTCATGCTGTCAAGTTTCGAAACACACTCCAAACTATAGTTGTTGAGTTTCATTGTAATAGTCTGTATTTGTGCACTATAAATTATATGTCCGGTGATTGAATATATATTAATAATTTAGAGAATAGTCACATCATCTCTAATGATATTAAGGTAATATATATTACTGAAAATAAAGTCATATTTAATTGAGGACATAATTTGTAATGGTTATATTAATATATTAAGTATCGTCCCACAAGACTATTTTCTAATATTGATATAACATAGTCGGATATAATAGATAATTATAAATCTTAATTTACCCGCAAAGATTAAGAATAGGAATATATTATCTAGTTATATTACAAAAAATAGAATTAAATTATGGTATTTAGCCCACAGGTAATACTATGCAGAAATTTGATTCATATAGTATTAACTTAATTTACATTAGTAAATTATAGTATAAAGTCTAAGTCTCAATATAAAGTATAAGCATGCATTAATTTAACTTTCTTGTTATTTAGCAGAATCTCTTTTTGATTCCAAAGTTTTGGATGTTCCTGAATTGAGGTCCGATAACTATAAGGCATGGAAAGAAGCAGTTTTGATTCACCTCGATTATAAGAATATTGATCTGTCTATTAGGAAGGAACAACCACCATAACCGACTTTGGAAGATGAGCTTATAGTAACTGATTTTTATGAACAATGTGAGCGGTCTAATCGCTTTTGTGCCATGTTTATAAAAAATAGGATCTCTCTAGCAGTCCGATGTTCGGTTGAAGGTCAGACTGATGTGAAATCTTTGCTGAAGGCATTAGATGAGTAGTTTGCTTCTTTGGATAAAGCTAATGGAATGACACTCATCATGAAGTTGACGTCTTTGAGACTTACTACTATTACCGGTGTGCGGGAGCACATAATGAAAATGAGGAATATTGTGGCTCAACTCAAGAACCTCGAAGTGGAAATTTCTGAGTATTTTCTTGTGTATTTCATATTAAACAGTCTTCCAGTTCAGTATGTCCTTTCAAGATCTCCTACAACACACATAAGAAAAAATGGTCAATAAATGAATTGATGGCTATATGTCCAGGAGGAGAACAGACTTGCTATGGATCAAGCTGAGAGTGTTCATATGGCTGAAATGCGATTCAAGAAAGAAAATGGGACTAAGCAATCAAAGAAGTCAAAGTAGAAGGGTAAAGTTCAAGTCCTGGCAACTTGCTGACATAAAGAAGGTGAAGTGTTTCTTCTGTAAAATGAAAGGACACATGAAGAAAGATTGCATCAAGTACAAAGCCTGTTTGGAGAAAGAAGGTAATTTCTTAGCACTTGTTTGTTATGAATCTAATATGATTAATGTACATCATGATTCTTGGTTGATTGATTCTGGTTCTTCAATCCATGTCTCTAATTCTCTGCAGGACCTTCAAGATCAAAGGGAACCGATGGAAAGTGAGTGCTTCATCTATACAGGAAATGGGATGAAGTCTCGAGTTATACCGTTGGGACATGTATACTAGTTCTAGATAACGGTCATGTATTTATTGAAAAAGACTTTTTATATTCCAGGTTTCACTAGAAATCTGATTTCTATATCAAAACTTGTAACGTGTGGATATACTTTTGTGTTTGAAGATTCATACATTAAGTTATTGTATAAATCTCATATGGTTGGTACTGGTTTATTAAGTGATGGTCTTTTCTATATTAATTTAAATACTACTTCTCATACTGCTTTGAATGTTGGAATGAAACGATGTATATTGAATGATAATTCTTCTATGTTATGGCATCGGAGATTAGGTCATATCTCCATTGAGCGTATTAAAAGATTAGTTAAAGAAGGTGTACTTAGTACCCTTAACTTTAGTGGTTTTAATACTTGTGTAGATTGCATTAAAGGTAAGCAAACTAACATGTCAAAGAAATGTGCCAAACGAAGTACATAATTATTAGAAATAATTCATACTGACATTTGTTGTCCATATATAGATGCTCACGATCAGAAAATACTTCGTAACCTTTATTGATGATTACTCACGTTACATGTATCTCTATATGCTTCATAATAAGCATGAAGCATTAGACACATTTAAGATATTCAAAGCGGAAGTAGAGAAACAATGCGATAAGCAAATAAAGATAGTGATATCAGATAGAGGTGGAGAGTTTTATGGTAGATATACAAAATATGAACAAGCACCTAGTCTGTTTGCTAAGTTCCTTGAAGAAAATGGAATTGTAGCTCAATATACTATGCCAGGATCGCCAGATCAGAATGGTATAGCGAAAAGTAGAAACTGGACATTGCTGGATATGGTGCGGAGTATGATAGGAAGCTCAAAACTTCTGAAGTCTCTATGGATAGATGCTCTAAAGACAACTGTGTACATAGTAAACTGAGTTCCAACTAAGTCCGTTTCTAAAACGCCATTTGAATTGTGTAAAGGTTGGAAATCGAGTTTGCAACATGTGCGTGTTTGGGGTTGTCTTTCAGAAGTTAGAGTATATAATCCACAAGAAAAGAAACTAGACCCTAGGACCATAAGCGGATATTTTATTAGATATGCCAAGAAGTCCAAGGGTTATAGGTTTTATTATCCACTAACACAATTAGAATAGTGGAATCTAGAAATGTGAAATTTTTAGAGAATGATCACATTGGTGGGAGTGATCAATTTGATTATCATACGGAAATTCCCTCTAATGTTCAACTGGATGATATTCCCTCAAGTTATGTGAATATTGATAGTTCAGTTGTTCACATTCCACAACCGACAACCGCCACAAATTAGATCAAGTTGAATATTTAGATTCAACATTGAGGCGATCTAATAGAGAGAAAAGGTCGGCTACTTCTAGTGATTATGTTATTTATTTACAAAACGCTTATGAAGACATAGGTATTAAACATGATCCCGTCACATAATGCTATGAAGGATAAGATGGATTCAATGGCACAAAATGAAGTCTGGACTTAGTTGAGTTACATAATGGTTTTAAATCTATTGGTTGTAAATGAGTTTATAAGACCAAGAAGGATTCTTTGGGTAACATTGGGCGATACAAAGCTAGACTTGTAGCTAAAGAATTCACTCAAAGAGAAGGAATTGACTACACAGAAAATTTTTCTCCTGTATCAAAGAAAGATTCTCTTCGCGTGATTTTGACAATAGTAGCTCATTTTGATCTCGAGCTACATCAAATGAATGTAAAACTGCATTCGTAAACGGTAATCTAGAAGAAGAAGTTTATACGAAACAACCCGGAGGTTTCTCTTTTAGTGGTAATGAACATTTAGTTTGCAAGTTAAAGAGGTCAATATATAGTTTGAAACAAGCCTCCCGTCAATGGTATTTAAGATTTCATGAGGTAATTTCTTCATATGGTTTCAAAGAAAATATCAAGGATCAATGTATATATCAGAAGGTCAGTGGGAGTCGAGTTTATTTTCTAGTATTATATGTGGATGATATTCTACTTGAAACTAATGATAAAGGTTTATTACGAGAGGTGAAACAATTTATTTCTAGTAATTTTGATATGAAGGATAGGAGTGAAGCCTCATACGTTATAGGCATAAAGATCCATAGAGAGATACATCACGACATTTTTGGTTTATCTCAACAAACATATATCAATAAGGTAGTAGAAAGGTTTCAGATGGAAAATTGTTCATCGAGTCCAGTGCCTATTCAGAAAGGCGATAGATTCAGTTCGAGTTAGTCTCCTCAGAATAATTTAGAAAATGAACAAATGGCAAACATTCCACACGCTTCGGCAGTTGGAAGCATAATGTATGCTCAAGTCTGCACGAGACCTGACATAGCTTTTGTCGTTGGAACGTTGGGTCATTATCAAAGTAATCTAGGGATAGACCACTGGAAAGCTGCGAAGAAAGTATTGAGATATCTTCAAGTAACGAAGAATTATATGCTTATGTATCGACGGACTGACAAGTTGGAGGTACTTATATACACAGATGCAGATTATGCCAACTATGTTGATTCTCGTAAATAAATATTAGGATATTCATGTTGGCTGGCGGAGCTGTGTCATGGAGAAGTGTCAAATAGACACTTTTTGCTACCTCAACTATGGAACCAAAGTTCGTTGCATGTTTTGAGGCTACTTCTCATGGTGTATGGCTGAAGAGTTTTATATGAGGGCTTAGAATTATGAATTCTATTTCTAGGTCATTGCGAATTTTGTGCGATAATTCTGCTGTAATTTTTCTTGCCAAAAATAATAAAAGTGGAAGTCAAAATAAACATATCGACATTAAGTATTTGACATTGAGAGAGCGCATAAAGGAGAGCAAAAGTGGTCATTGAGCATATTCGCACAAAAATCCATGTTATCTGATCCTTTGACTAAAGGCATGCCACCATAGAATTTTAAGGATCATGTTTTAGATATGGGACTTGATTCCATAATATAATTATTTTATCGTTTTGTATGATATGTATTTAAACTCTTCAATAAAGTTTTTATGTTATTTTCTTATTGATTGTGCACATTAAATTTGATTAATCATATATTTGAGAATGACAGTGTTAAAGTTAAAGATATGAAAATGCCGTTTCATACGAAACACATCCTTGTTTTCAGCATTATGGGCCACTTTCTAGGCTATTTTTTTTTGTAGCAAAATTTATTTTCCAAAGTCTTCTCTCGTGGTCCCCAAGGCCAGATAGAAATAGTAATAGCCTGCTAGGTCTTGCTGTTCTGTTTAAGCTGTACGAGTCTACGAAGTTCTTAATTTTAATATAACAAGAAATAAAAATATAAAGACCTCTTCCATTTATTATGAACTTCATTGCATCCTGCTTTTGATCATGTGATATCTTTGGATAAGTTATAATAAAGCAAAAAAAAAAAACGAAAAAAAAGAAGCAGAGAGAAACAGGGAGCACAAAACCAGAAAGTTATGGATTAAATTCGATGGCTACATGTGCTCATCTGCACCTTAATTTTGATTTGATTCCCAAATCCTGTAAGGGAAAGATCACATCCTTGATGTCGTGCTGTGAGTTGTGATGCTGGTGTCATGAGGCCTTGAATCGGTCATATAGAAGGCGGCTCATGAAAATACTAGTCGAGTTCGGCTCATGAAATAGGAGTTGAACCGAGCTGACGCACGAGATAAAAATGAGTCTAAACGAACTACAAAATAATCATTTTTAAGTTGATTTCGAGCAAATTGTGAGTTTGAATTTTTTATAAATAATTTCCGAGCGAGTTTTTGTTAGCTTATTATTTAATAATATATTTATCATTTTAATAACTTCAAATTTTAACAAAAAATATAAATTAGAAATATTTTATTACTTAAATAAAAATAATTAAGTTTAAAATCAAATTTATAAAACAAATCAATAATAATTAAAAATGAATGAATATATTATATTATTAATTTACAATATTATATTATATTCTGAGTCAAGTTATTATGAACTAAGATGATTCAAATTTGAGAAGTAATACGAGCTATACGAGTTGAATACGAATAAACCTATGGAATAACGAGTCAAATACGAACGAGCTTATACGAGCTTTTTCCGAGTCGATCTCGAGCGAGCAACGAACCACGAGCTTTTTGAACACCCTACCTAGATAGTACCCCAATAATTTATTTTTTATTTTCATCCTTTTTCCTTGTTTTTACTACGACAAGTAGGGTACTACCATCACACAACATGCCTAACATTGAATTAACACGCTTGAGAACAACAACAAGGATCTTTTCACAAAAAAAAATAAAAAAATGTAAAAAACAAAGAAAAGAGAAAAAAAAAGAAAAAGAAAGAAAAATCCTGGAACAGTAAAACGATGAAAACTATATATACCGCAATCTCCAACTCATTCTCACTCATGCAACAGAGTTCAACTCTGTCGGAGGCCAATGATCCCACAATTCTACATTACTAGTACAAAATTGCTCCTGATATGCACCATAGTCTAAATCTAAATCTATATCGCTCACATTTCCCTGACCAACAAATCCTATGCATCCCGTATCATCTTCTTCAAGGTATAACATGTCATCACCTTCTTGTCTAACTGACTCAAACTCTTCTCTCTGACTCTGACCACTGCTCTGATCAGTTTTATCTGATTGCTGCTCTAGCATCTCCTTTAGCTTCCCTAACTGCAGAGGAAAATGCAATGAAAAGATTAGATATATACTTGTATGAAATCATTATATAAATAAAAGTATCCATTCATGAAACTATATATAAAGAACTTAATTCTTTTCTCCAGGATATATAATATACGTACCTGATTTGTGAGAAACTGGTTTTCTTTCTTTAAAGACTCGACGCTTTTAAGTAAGCCATCATAGTTGGATTTTAATACAGAGTACTCCCTCTCGAGTTGCTTCGACTTCCACCTAGCTCTCTTGTTCTGGAACCAAATGGAGACTTGCCGCGGTTGTAAACCCAACTCGCGTGCTAGTTCTAGTTTCTGTTTAGGTTCGAGCTTGGTTTGTGTCTGAAACATGGTCTCAAGTAACCTGATCTGATCATCGTTGAAGCGCCTCTTCTTGTCGTTCTTTCCTTTGTTTGCCGAGAGAAGGCGTTGCATGTGGATGTAGAAATTCTCTGGTGATTTAGCTGAGAAGAGCTGGTCTCTGTCCATGGATGGTTAGCTAGGCTTCTGATTTTTGTTTTGGTTATAACGTGTTGCGTTTTATAGGCGAGGTTGGTAAAAAGAAAAGGAACGTCTGGCCTTGAAATGCGGCTAGGATGCTTATAGAAGGCCAATGGCTCCTTAGTAAGTTGAATGGTTCTTGTCGCTCTCAGGTTTTTCTGTATTAATTGCGTATAGCTACACCATGTTGCTGCTTGGCTATTTGAGAAGATAAAAGTCGTGTAAATTGCATGTTTATACTTAATTATTATTTTGTTTTGTTTTTAGGTTAAGCAGGTGGTGGTGTACATAATAAATATGCATTATGAATATGAAATTGATCAGCAGGATTTTCACAAGAGTGATAAATTGAATAACCAAATAAGAATTGAACTTAAATATATATATATATATATATATATATATATATATATATATATATGAGGGGATCCATTAGCCTCTATTTTTCTAGCTTTTTGTAGCCTCTTCATCAAAGTCAATGAAAATGGTTGATCCGGATCGTTGAAAACATTCTTCACACCAATATAGATTTAGAGATCAAATTTTAGACTTTTTTTACTATTTTATTGGACGGGTTAAAATTGGATTTATCTAACGGCTTATAGACATTCAATTTTCAAAACGTCTGATAAAATAGTAAAAAAAATCAAAAAAATGTCAAATTTAGTCTCCAAGTCTATATTAATATGAGTAATGTTTTGAACGGTCCGGATCGGCCATATTCACTGATTTTGGTGGAAAATGATGCAGGAGGCTACAAAGAGGAGGCTACGAGAAGGAGGCCACGGATCTCCCTCATATATATATATATATATATATATATAGTACTACTGTCTATAACGATTAATTAAATTGTCTATAAGTTTAATATTGAAAGGGTCAATACAAAATAGCGTCCAACCCAGGCGAAGAGAAGGCATTTTGTATTTTTTTCATTTTTTCATTTTTCATTTCCACCTTGTAGATACTGTAATAAACCCCCCTTTTTTATAAATAAAAATATTAAGTAGGCAAGTCCTACTTTCCTCAAAAAAAAAAAAAAAAAAATAGCGTCCAACAATGACATCTCTCACTGTGTTGGTATTTATTTAAAATCTTGTTGATTTGTTCTTTCAAATCTTGAACATATTGCAATTAACTGAATATTGTATGGATATCAAGGCAGTTAATTAATAATGTCATGTTACAATAAGTTTTGCTTTATATTTTGTAAAATAAAAGAAAAAGAAAAAGAAAAACGAAACAAAAAACTCCAACAAACTTTGTGCTTCTAGGATTAATTAGATTCTCTTAATTAAGTGGCTGATATATAAATATATAAGACGAAATTGTTATTGTTAGACTGTTAGGTAGTTAAAAGTTCAAGAAATAAAATCATAGGTCAAGACAATTAACAGTAATAATTGATTTAACTTCCCATGATGTGCAAGCAAATGCTCCAGGAGATGAATATCACAGTATCGATTATCACAGTACCGAAGATGAGGATTTACTGGATTAAAAAGGCATAAAATCTTGGACTTCTGAAGTGATGAAAATGAATGATGGTTTGAAGAGATTTACAAGGAAAAAATGGCATAACATTTTACTAGGAAATAAAGTAGATATGAAAACAGAATTGTGGTGATGTAATTGGATTAGATTTTATTTGTTTATTTTTTTATGGGTATGGTACTGGTACAACTCTCATGTACCAGAAGATTCCATTCCAAGCAGGGGCGGATGCAGGTAGCCGGGGGGTTTCTGGAATTTTTTTTTGGCAAAATAATTCAGTGTATTTGTACAATTTGTTAATTATTTTTTACGAAATAATCATGTATATTTGAAAATCTGTGTTATTTTGTTCTCCCCTAAATTTTTTTATAAATGTTGTCATTTACCGACGAAAATAATGAATTCGTCAATTATCCCAAGATAATATTTTGTATTGCTTTTAATTTTAACGAAAGTCGGCATTGCTTGAGGTTGCTTTTATTCAAAAAAAAAAAAAAAAAAATTCTCATGATATATCTTATATTTTTAATTTGACACTAGTGAAGTACTAATAAGGAGGTCAAATCAATTTTTGTATCACGTGAAGAGAAGGTTTTGTAGCCTAGCAGTAGCAGACAGTTAGTTGATTTAACCAGTTTTGTACTAAAATAATGTACGTAAAGAATATGCACATGTAAACACCACATATCACATATGGTACAGCACCATAAATTCCTTGACATTTGGCTTGAGGATTAACATGAGAATCTTATTTTAAAGCTTCTTTGAAGAACAAAATCAACAAATGAACCAATGGAAACGTGTACCGCTACAACCCCTCACACAGTCACTTTCAAGGTGTCAATTTATGTTTAGGTTTTTCTGCCTCTTAGCATGGTGAGGTGGCACTTGGTTTTTGTCATCTTACTAATAAACCCAACATATATGATATATGTGCCTCTTAATTTTAATTCAAATAAAAAGGATATAGATGCCGGGGATCAGATCGCTCCTCAAAATAAGGGGCATGTGTCAGCTTAGTGAATCTAGAACAGAGCATCACGGAACAAAGTTTGTGGGAGCAACGAATAGGCTCATGCCATGTGGCATTCAATGAGCAATTCAATTTTTGGATTTTCACCCTTTTGAGGAAAATGGATCCTTATCCGAGGTACTTACATGTCGAAAGAGAATTGCAATATCGATTGGTTTAGAGAGAGAGGTTTTTGCATTCATTGAACCATCCATGTGTATTGTCGTTATGGCGGCAGATTATAATATCTTTACTATTGAATATTGATATTAAATAAAGCATTATTTTCGCCAGAAGAACAATATTTATAAAAAAAATTTCAGGAAGAGATATTTTTTAATATAAATGATTGTTTTGTTAAAAAAAAATTGACAAATATAAATATACAAGGCTCAAGGTATCGCGTTCGTTGCTTTGATCATATTTATTTATTTTAAATATTTTGTAATTTTATTTTTATAAATTAAAAAATCAATTGTATGTAATTTTGTAATTTGGCCATAAAAATTGGACAACGGAGACACGTCTTATATGATTTCATATTAAAAAAAAGACATTTAATATTGTGTTTTAATATACATTTTTTTGATGAAATATAATAATAATGTAAAAAATATTAAAACTATTCAATCAATACAGAATGAGCAATTATAAATTTTATCACAGTCAAATTATACGGTTAAAAACACAATATGTGTATGCATATTTTATGACCCTGTAACAATACTTTTTTATATTACTAACCGAAATTCTGTGTTGTAAACTTGTAATTTTGTACAATTTTAAAATAAATTTTATTCATCAATTTAATAATCATGAAAATAGTATACAGTATGTGGTGGTGCCATTAATTTAGTTTGACACAAATTAAGCACTGCCGTACATACAGTTTGATTCCATCTTATTTACTAATGAGGAGCGATCACTTGACATGCATTGTGATTTGTTTCATTGATATGTGTTATATGCTTGGCAATAATTAGAAATTGTTGAATAAATCAAAATGTGTTTTATTTTGTAATTGGTTGAAATAATATATTGGCCAATCCAAATTAATCTGAGTTGGCAAAGTTGTTATAGGTCTTGTTTTCTATTAAGTTTGAATTGACAAGTTCTAGGTGTTGTTTTTATAATGATACTTAGTACTTTAAATTCTAGGTATTTGATGACATATTTTACAAGTCTCTTATGACAGATTTATTTTTTATTGTGATGATATGTTTTGTGATTTAAATGTTGAAATTTCATAGGTTGTATAAGTATTTCCCGTGATTTTCAAATATATTGTGATTTTAAGTAATATATTTGTTAGTAATATGTTGGGTGGACGTGTAAGTATGGACGAGTAGGAATCGCATCCTCTGGTATTTTTTTTGTCTTCGCTCTCTGCGGAATTTGATCTGAGTCATCAATTAAAGATCAACTTTCGATCTCTAATCATATGATTCGAGGGGATTTTAATAATATTAATATGAATCGCTGATCTTTAATCCAACGGTTGAGATTGAAAGTACTCCTATATGCGGAACAAAAAATTCCGCAAGAGATTTCGTTTTTGGACGAGTAAGATATACCTGTGGGCATAGACATGCAAGATCAGGCAGATGTGAGTTCAGAAAATATGCATGTGTGTGGATCTGGAAGTAATTTTGATGTATGTTTTGTTAGATAAAGCATGTCAAATATGGGTCTTGTAAAAATTCGTAGGTATGACCCGTTGCCATTCATACCTCTACCGCCTCTAACAATTACATGACTCGACCACCCTTAAAGAAATCTTCTTTGGTTTTTAAATTTGGCAATAATCATGTTTGTCCTTAAATTTAATGGGAGAATTAATTCTAAGTATATCAAAGATAGATACACTAGGTATTCTGAATCACTCTGATTCATTCGTTCTTGATCTATAAAACAATTCTCAATGTATCTAACGATCCAAAATGACTAGGAGTATGTAGTGTATCTATTTTTGATGTATCAAAGTTATTTACAATTTTAAAATATCATAATTAGTTCCAATAAATGGATCAACAAATTATACGAAATTCGGTCCCTGCATGCTACTTTTTTCACTACCACAGAAAAGGACTTTACTCTCGCCCATTTATCACTGGATTATAGTGACAAACAGTGATAAAGATATAAGCACAGGTTTTTATTTAGCAATCGATGATAAAAGTATCTTTTATCATCGGTTTTTATTAAAAAACTCGGGAATAATAAACAACCGGTGATAAAGATATTAGCACAGGTTTTTATTTAGCAACCGGTGATAAAGGTATTAGCATAGATTTTTATTTAGCAACCGGTGATAAATGTATTTGAATTTAGAACCCGCGCTAGATGCGCCAGCTCATCATTTTTTCTGTCTCCTCTATCTCCATATCTTTATATATACCCCTCTATCTCTTCTATATTTCTCATATCTCTATATACTATCTTCTTCCTCAATTCCATCTTCACCATTGTTGTTCTTGTTCTTCTTCATTACTATCTCTTTTGCCATTTTTATTCTTTCAATATCTGTTACAAACGATGCTGACTCTTCTCTTCTCTCTATTCTTGTTCTATTTTACTTATTTTCTTACATTTTTTGTTTTCTATTTCTGTTTTCTTACTTTTTTGTTTTCTTATTTTTGTTTTCTATTTTTGTTTTATTGATTCTCTATTTTCTTATTTTTTTCTATTTTTTTCTTGTTATTTTTTCTATTTTCTATTTCTTATTTTAATTTATTTTTCTTCTATTTTCTTGATTTTATGTTTCCAATTTTTAAATTAAATTTGAATTTTGAAATTTGAATTCTGGAATCTGAATTAATTATGATTTGACAGCTGCTGTACGTTCTGCAACCAGCTGTCAGGTTGCAGAATGTACAATTTTTTTATTTTTTATTTTACTTTTATCACTGGTTTTTTTGATCTATATATAGTGCTGATCTTGATGTATCAAACGATTCAAAATGAGTCGGAGTATCTAGTGAATCTATCTTTAATATATTTAAGTTATTTTTTTTTTCTATTTTATGCACTCTATATGAATTTTGACTTAATATTTAAATGACCTGTAGATTAAATATAAATAATTTTAGAATGCATATAATACGCAAATAATTAATATGAGCTGCAAAAATTAATAGTTTCTCTTTTATGTAGTATATATGCAAATGTTCCAAAAGCCTTATCTGTATATGTTATTTAAATGCCAGGGAGTATTTCATCAAACTTAAAAGGTAGGAAGTTATTTAAATGGGAGCTGATACGTAGATATCATATTTGATATCAACTATTGATACCGATTTTATTATGCACCTTTAGTTGAGTTATTATGCATGTTATTTTATTATGCACCTTTAGCTGATACGTATATTATTTGAGTTATTATGCATGTTATTTTTTGTGCAGAAATAGTTATACATGTTATCGATTTTATTATGTACCTTTAGTGGAGTTATCATGCACATTATTTGAGTTATTATGCACGTTATTTTTTATATTGAAATAGTGATACATGTTATTTTTTGTACTGAAATAGTTATAGTATAACATGCATAATAACTCAAATAATGTGTATTATAACTCAACTAAATGTGCATAATAAAATCGATATCAATAGTTGATATCAAATGTGTATCTACGAAACATTATCCTTTCATCAAACTTAAAAGGTAGGAAGATATTTAAATTTAGGTGACTAATGTAGGGATTTGAGATCTCTGTGTTCTTTTTTTAATAAAATAAAAATTGTTAATATCTTTAAGATAAATTCGAAAAAGGCAAAAAAGAAGCAAAATGGAAGATGCGATCAAAGTAAGCTGTTAACTTGTAGGTAGGACCCAAGGAAGGTGAAGATGTCAAAATTTTATTGGCTTCTACACAATTTTTTTTCCCTACAAGTTATATTTTTTTTCCATTTGATAATTACTTGTGGTATAGTAAGTATGGATATGAATATGAATTCGATTAGTTCTTAATACGGATGGTTAATTATTTTATTGTAACTTTATCTGTTAAATATTTTCAGATATGAATACAAATTCGATTAGTTCTTAATACAAATATGATCAGATATTAATAGAATATCAGATATAGAATATCGAACGAATACAAATACGAAAGTAATATAATTCATATATATATATATATATATATATATATATATAAATCCTTGACTTGTTGTATGTTTATTCAAATGCATCAATGAATTATAAAAAAATATCATACATAAACAAAAATTAGATTTAAAATTAATTAGATTTGTAATCTACGTACAAAATCCAATAAAACATATATATATATATATAGGAGTTCGGCTACGGTGCTTCCAACAGCACTTCAGCCAAATGCTGCCAAACTTTGTGACCGTTCGATTCTTGCTATCTCTCGTTTGATCGCTAATTCAAAGAATGTGAAACTGAGTGGTGACGGGATCCGTTAACGCTGAGAGAGAGAAAAGGAAAAAAACCGACTCGATCTCGCCCGCTTCGACTCGTGACCCGAAAGTCATCAACATTTGATGACCCGAGACCCAACCCGATCTCGCCCAAGCCGACCCCTGACTCTAGACCTGGAAAATCGGGTGGGTCGGTTTAAATTTGGGTTGGATAATATTAGATTCGGATCACTTTTGAATTCAGTTCAGCGTCAAACTCGGATTATTTGGATCAATTAATTTCGGGTTCGATGCACTTACGAGATCGGATAACCATATGACTCGGATCGTGTAGGTTCAGATTTTTATCAGGTTTCAGATCAATCTGGGAACAGGTTGACATATGTATCGGATTATTCCGGTTCGGATAATAGTGGGTTGCGGGTAATTAAGGTGCGGATTTTGGACTCAATTCGAGCGGATCGGATTATAGTTTGATCAGATTAATTGATTAAGTATGTCGAATAATTAAGGTGCGGATTTCTGACTCAAATTGAGATATAAAGTAAAGTGCAAATTATCGATTTGAACCGCTGAAAATATTTTATATTCTAAAATCTATTTAGATACCAAATTTTACATTTTTTAGAAATAAATATTTTTTACGTTTAAATAAATTTTGTATCTTTTTAATTGAATAATTGATTCTGTTATAGTGTTATGTATGTGGACGTGAAGGGCTGAAGGCTCATTGTTTGACGCATGATGATCTAGAAAAATCAATGTAAGTATATAACTTATGTTGAATACCGGACTTTCTCGGTTCGGGTCATTTCAAATTAGGATAATTATCGATTCGGATCACCTTTGATTCGAGTTTTGTTCAGGTTACGGGTCATTTCGGTTCGGATAAATTTATATTCGAGTACTTGTTATTTGCAAGTTTATTCAGATTCGGATATTTTTAGGATACGATTTATTACGAATTCAGATCATATAATTTTATATTTTTAACAGGTGCGAGTCGGTTTCGAATGTCAGGTTTGTCGGGCGGACTTTTTCGGTCGGGTCAATTTTTGCCAGGTCTACCTGACCCTAAAGTTATCGCCCGACCCGACTCGTAACCCGATCCGTCCTCGCCCGACTCAATCCATAACCCGACCCGTCCTCGTCCGATCTAACTCGTGACCCGACTTCCGTAGAAAGTCAAACTTTTCGACCCAACTCAAATCCGTCCGACCCGCCCGATTGCCACCTCTGTTTATTGTAGTTAGCATTCGTGCAATCATCAATTAAAATGTCGGTCAGAATGTAATGAATCATTTTTTACTATATTTAACCCGTCTCACTGAAAACATGAATGTCACATTGCAATAAAAACACCGACAATTTTTTTTGGGCCAGTGGAAACACATTATTAAGTTAATGCGATCCAATAATTAAGATAAGTACATAATGATGATCAATATTGATTACAAACAATCATTAATTACATGTCAATGTCCTACCCCACTTCATACTACATTTTTCTTGTGAGCAACTCCCACCTTAGAGTTTCTCCGTCACATGGAGAAGGGAATTGGTATATTAAGCGCACAATTTTTAGCTTTTTGTATTGGGAGCTATATCAATATTGATATCGACTACCGATATCGATGTTATTATGCACATTTAGTTGAGTTATTATGCATATTATTTGAATTATTATGAATGTTATTTTTTTGTACTGAAATAGTTATGAATGTTATTTGAGTTATTATGCACATTATTTTGTTAACATGCATTATAACTTTTTCAATACAAAAATAACATAAAATAACATACACAATAACTCAAATAATATAAATAGTAACTCAACTAAAAATGCATAATAATATTGATATCGATAGTCAGTATCAAATGTGATATCTATAAAATATTATCCTTTTGTATTTATTTTGCCCTTCACTAGGAATCTGGGATACGAATCTGCTGCTTGTATTGGAGGCAAGTAGGACCCTGTTTGTCTCGATCCGACCGTCACGAACGGTTGTAATTTAATTCAGAAGACAAATATTTTGACCGTTAGATGAATTTTAAACGGTCCAAATCGAAACAAACAGGAGACAAGAAAAAATTTAACGAGCAGCTAATTTGGTTCCCGGAATCTGATGTCTCTCAATCCATTAATGATAGATCACAATTAAAGTATTAGCGCGGACCAATCGTTTCTCTCCAGATTTCAATGAACTTTGCGCACCAATGCACCATACCAATCGGTACGCCAAAAGAGGAAATTGGAAAAATACACAGAAAAAGACAAAAAATAACTGAAAATGAAATGTATTAAATATTGTTTCTTGTTTTTATACAAGGATTCATGTGTTTTTAACATGTCCGCTATATACCACCACATTTTTTTGTTCTTCTAATAGTTCAAGACCAATATGAGTGGAGCATTAGATGCATGGTAACAGATACTGATTTATAATAACTCTTCTATTGCGATTCTTCTGGAAATATCAACCCACAAGAATTCTAGTAAAGTAGCATTTTCTCATAACTTGAATTATTCAAATATTAACCATCCAACTCTACAATTAGCCTCAAAAGCTTCAACATGTATCGATTGCATTCTTAATAATTTTACCCTCTATTCTACAGTTATTAGTAACTATAGACAGAAATGAAAAAAAACGAAAGAAGTAAAAAACTAAATGCTGTCAGCTTCAACTCTAACAAACAGAAAAGAAAAAAAAGCAAATTGGTTTAATTCCCATTACTGGTACGACTGATACACCACTTTGGCTCTCAGTAAAAAGGCTGGCAGTGTCTTCTTCTACATTCGTTGAAAATCTCGGAGCACTGTGTTACAGTATTAGAAGCCATAACATAGACATTAAATTTCTGGTACATAATTGAACTGGTCCAAATTGTATTGTAATTTGTACAACAAGCACCATAAAACAATCATAATCATATCTCACGCCAAGAAAATGAATTCAATTAGAAAAAAATATTTTTTAATATGAATCATGTAGAGACATTGTTAGCCATTTAGTCTTGCAAATCAAAATACACAAGTTAAATCATTTAAATGCACTTCAGAGTTCAGACAGCCCTTAACTACTATCAGTCTATCAGTATATCTATCTTTATTATTCCCACATATGAGAACTTACATTTAAATCTAAATGTCCTGCACTTGTATCCTGCATCGGACTAGATCCAGAAAATTCATTGCATACTTCATAATTAGTTCCAAGTACATAATTTCTTGATCATGTCCTTTGTTCGTACTGTGCTGACGAGAAGCTTCTACTATTTCAAAACCTGAAGGATCCCGTCGTGTTGAACTTATTGTCTTTCTCTTGTTATTCAAACATGGTGGACGATCTTTTGGAGGTTCCTCCCATTCAATTCAGCTGATATTGAGAGGACTAGAAATGGAATTGACTCTATAGTACTACCTCCTTTAACTCAATACTTTTATCAGAAACATGCACAAAATATAAGGATGTAAGGATGTAAGGAGGAGGTGCGAGAGATGTTTGACAAAATGCCCCACAGAAATCCTGTATCTTGATCTGTCTGTTGGCAACATATACTCATGTTGATTTTGATCTTTTAGCTTAAAGTTGATATAGGCTCAATGTGTCATTTTCATCACTGTCATGACTGAACTACTAACCCAAATATGTGTTATGCATCATTGGCATTTCTGTTTAGGCTTTTTAAACATAAGATAAATATATAAATCAGACCTCTGTATGAAGTTGCACCCCCACAACGAAAGTTGGAACTAGGGATAATAACATAGTTAATTATTAGTTTTATGGCTCATTGATATGTAATTATGCTCACACTTTATTTTGTAAAATCTACCATAGTATTTTCAAGGTACATTCTTTGGATACCCTTTAGCTATTTTATCTAATGTAAATACTAATGCTTTTCTAATTATGTGTTCATCAGGTAAGTTAGTGAAAGTGTTTTATTGCTCATTGATACGTTTTGCATGTTGTCATCGTCAATTTTCATATTTTTTTGGTTTAATTTGTGCTTGAAGAGAGCATTGACACAGCCACTTTATACATATATATTTTATATATTTTTTCTTATGCTCAAATTTAGCAAGTCCTTTAAATGAAATAATGTTCTAGGTAAGCATAAACAAAGAAAGACAATTAATGACACCTAGTATTATTGTGTTGAGCTTATTTATAATTCTCGATTTTGTTTTATGAGCATTTTGTATTGATTTTTCTATTTTTCTATTTTTCTATTTTCACATCATCTTCACTGACTTCCTCTATTTTGTGGCTATTTGCTCAAATTTTGTTATATACTCATTTTCTTATCATGTTATTTATTTTATTATTTGTTATTATATGCTTATTTTCAATTCAGCATCACTCCGTACATCGCGCGTAGCGCCATCTACTACCTACTTCAAGTACATGCTGAGTATCAGAGTATGTCTCTATTACGGCCCACTAAATATCCGTCCCATCGTTTCTACGAAGGCCCCGTTATTTATTTACAACTCAAAATTGAATGCACAGCACTGGATGTAAATGGGCCATAAAATGGGAACAGCCCATCTATTATTTGTCATATGGGCCGAAAATGGGAACAGCCATCTATTATTTGTCGCATCGGCCGAAAATGGGAACAGCCATCTATTATTTGTCGCATGGGCCGAAAATGGGAACAGCCCATCGTTTCACCCTCAAATTTGCATATTACCGTAGTCCGTAAGCAATATCTAGCAACTGCTGCTTACGGTTACGCCGAACAACTTCTTTAGTTGATTTGTTAATTTGCTGTTTACCGTTATGGCAATATCCTATGGCTTAGCTTAGAGCATCTCCATCCCTGAAATTTTTGGAGTTTCTAATATGACGTGGCAGTTTCTAAATGAGTTTCAGGGATGTAAATGAGTTTCTTATTCAGAAATTCTGCTCAAGAGTTTCTTATTTAGCAACTATGCTTTAGAGTTTATAAACTGTGACGTGGCTTACTCATTGGCTAAAATTGATCCGTCTCTCATGATATTGGTAATATTTACTGACGTGACAATTTAGAAACTCTAACTTTGAAGTTTTAGGGATGGAGAGTTTAGAAACTAAAAAAAATTAAATTTCTAAAATTGATGTGGCAATGATTTAGAAACTTCAAAAGTTTCACAAATGGAGATGCTCTAACGCTACTAAAATAATTTCGACTAATTTTTAATTTAACAAAAATATTGCCCTAACTTTGAACATAAATTTTTTTTCCATCTTTCTTAATGACGAAATAATAACTGCGACTTCCTCTTCCTCTCTCTATTTTAATTAATACTTGCACATTTCTCTTTCTCTTTCTATATATATTATTAAAGAAATAATGTGCATTAAGATATTTTGAAGACGCCGAAAATTTAAAGTCGTTTGAAGTTTTTTTACAAAGAATTATACAACTTTTAATATTGGAATTCATAAATTAGCATGTCATTTGTAACTCTTTTTGTGCGTTAAAATTTAGGGATAATTTTGTCTACGCCACTCAAAACTGACGAAATTTCAGAAACGTCACTCAAAATCATTTTTTTTTTCATATTTATCATTCAAAATCACTGCTACCTCCTTTTATTTCCTTTTTAAAAAGAAAAAATTGCCACTGTCGTAGTTACATCGGGTCCGAGTTCACCCCGACCACCACCGACCTCGCTACTGGTGCCGCTTCGAAGGATGTCGTAATTGACTTTGGGATCGATTTTGGAAAAGGGGAAGATCAACTGGTGTCGATACAGAAGGAGAAGATGAAGGAAAGAAGCCATGACATTAGCATTTTGTCTTTTTTTCCTAAAAGTGATAAAAAAAATGAGGTAGATGTGATTTTGGGTGGCAAATATGAAAGAAATCATTTATGGATTGTATTTCTGTGATTTTTCTAATTTTGAGTGACACAGATAAAATTTTCCCTATAATTTATCGTACACATGACATCAGCAAGATGTTTTTCTTTTATTTTATTGTATTAATTTTTTGACATTTAATAATATATAAACGACGCATAACCTATTAATATGTAAATTAGCGATAATGATTTACGGTTATTTGGTTTGTCAATTTTCATATATAAGAAAGGATATTATCAAATAGCAATTTAATTTTATGAAAAGAATTGTACAACTTTTAAGGTTGGAATGTCATAAAATAACGTGTTGCTTGGATTTTTTTGTGCTTTATAATTTATTGTAAAGATTTCGTGAGGTTTAATAATATAATAAAATGACACATAAGCTATTAATATGTAAATGAGCAATAATGATTTACGATTATTTGATTTGTCCATTTTCATATAACAAAGAATATTATTTATAATGAACTAACAATTTAATTTATGAAAATACACTAATACATTTAAGATATTTATATAAAGAGTTTATCAAAGTAATAATCAATTTTAAGTTTAATTTAAATTTAATACAAAAATATATTTTTCAAAAAAAGAGAAGCCACAGCATGGCCCGACTCAGATTCACTACAACAAAAAAGAGCTTTAGTGTCGTCTAATTATCACCGAATCTTAGTGATATCTGGAATTAAAAACACTCAACCTCGATTATTACCTAAAATCCCAGTAATAAAAATCTAAAACTTTTGAAACAAAATTAATTTAATGCCAAATTTTTAATAAAATTTGGTGATAAAAGTTACTTTTACCACCAGATTTTAAAAAGCAACCGGTGATAAAACTTTTATCACCGGTTGTTTGTTAATCTCCGATGATAAAAGTTATTTTATCACCGGATATTAAAAACAACTGGCATTAAATTAAGAACAATTTTTTTTCAAAAGTGACAGACTTTTTATCACCGTATTTTTTAAATAAATCAGCATTAAAATGCGAATTTAGAAAACCTGCTTTAATTTAATGCTGATTTTTTATTAAACCCGGTGATAAAGTTACTTTTATCATCGGATTTTAAGAAGCAATCGTGATATCACCGGTTGTTTGTTATCACCGAATGTTAACAAACAACAGACATTAAATTAAAAACAATTTTTTCTAAAGTTACAAACTTTTTATCACTGGATTTTTTAAATAAATTGACATTAAAAATTCGAATTTACAAAACCCGCACTCCAGCTCATTTTTTTTTTGTATCTCCCTCCTCTCTATCTCCCATGTCTTTCAATATATACGGTATATTTTGATAGTAGTGTTATCAAATGTGTTTTTTTTACTGCTATTGAATGTGTTTTTTAAATGTGTGAAATCTAAATATTTCGCTCTACAATCCCCTCTTTAATACTCCATCATACTCCGCTATTAAATGTGTTTTTTTACCGCTATAAAAGCTCTTATTTGTAGTAGTGTTATCAACTATATATCATAATAATATTTTTATATAAGGAGTTCTCAAAGCCCTATTATTAAATATTTTTTAACAAAATTATCACATTTGTGTTTATGAAGATTCGAACTCGATCTTTTGAAAGATTCAAATTAACTTTTTTTGTCCATAAAATTACAACACACCCACAAATAAATCAGAAAATCTTGAAAACCCCCAAAAAATAGTCTCTGTCGGAACTTGCCGGAACATGAACCTCAGACCTCGTTCATGAAAGACTTGTGACTTACCACTACAATAGGTAGAACTTGGCAGTCATCCTAATTAACTACTACTAGACTACTAGATAATTTGAAACTACCTTAATTATTAATTATTTATTACAATAAACTATTATTGCAAACTACCAAACAATTTTTTAGTCATCTCCCCCAGCACATGCACATCCATAATCAGGGGCGGATGCAAGTAGTACCAGGGGCAAGTGCCTCTCCTGGAAAAAAATTGCAAAATAATTTAGTGTATTTGTACGATTTGTCAATTTTTTTCCGAAATAACAATGTATATTTAAAAATTTATGTTATTTTGCCCCCTCCAGAAAAAGAATTATAGATCTTGCCCTTCTGACGAAAATTCTGAATCCGTCCTGTCTATAGCCATCCATCTATGTATATTCTAAAATTCTGAATCCGTCCTGTTATTTTTTAACTAAAATTAAATTAAGTATATTATTGTCCTAATCTTTTTGTTTATTCATATGTATTTTCTGTAATATTTATCTTTTACCGTACAGTTCTTACCTAGATACATGACAAATAAAGATTAGGAATGTGCGTATATTGAAGACGCAAGAATATATTTTATTCTGGCAAATTTCTACCCCAAACTAGTCTTTATTACAATAGAAATAATCGATAGTGATAGAAAGCACACAGCAATCCACTTTTATAGTGGTAGTCATGCTTTCTACTTTGAGTTGGCCGGCATCCAAATTGGAGACTTCCAAACGTGCAACTATCCAAAGTTGTGGATGTTAGAACTCTTCAGACTAGGAAAGCATATTATCATCAAAGGATAATGTTTCGTAGATACCACATTTGATATCAATTATTGATACCGATTTTATTATGCATATTTAGTTGAGTTATAATGCATATTATTTGAGTTATTATGTATGTTATATTATAATTATTTTAGTACAATAAATAACATGTATAATTATTTCATTACAGAAAATAACATGCATACTAATTCAAATAATGTGCATGATAACTCCACTAATGATACATAATAAAATCGATAACATGTATAACTATTTCGGTACAAAAATAACATGCATAATAACTCAAATAATGTGCAGGATAACACAACTAAATTTGCATAATAAAATCGATATCATTAGTTGGTATCAAATATGGTATCTACGTATCAGCTCTCTATTATCAAAACCAAGTGTATGGTTCTTCTTTTGAGCTGTTGATATAATTTTTGAGTAAATATAACTGTCCCCTTACGCGCCCCCCACTCAAATGCAATGATAAATTATTTTTAATTCTTTGTATAAATATTTTATTGAACAAATACAATGATAATATTTTTTTGAGTATAAAGACTTATATGAAGAACGTGTAAGGAAGGCTTATAAGTAGAGACAGTTAGTCACTTCCATAATTTTTTCTACAGCAGTTAATTATAGACTTAAGGTTTATAACTCGTTGCAAACTTCTACCAAAAAATATTCTCAAAAAATCTAGATATAAAACGAAACACTAGATATGAAATTTTACATTCCCCAGACCCAGAAAAAGTGACCCTTTTTTGGACCCCAAGAACCCGTTTTTTTAATATTGGAAATTATTGAAATTTAATAAATATTTATAAATAAAAATAAAAATTTCTTTGAAAGTTCAAAAAAATAGCAAATTTCGGAGTTAGAAACACCAGTAAAAAAGGGCAAATAGATGGTATGTACATCCGCATAGGCATGCACCTTTCTCTTCTCACCTCTCTAAGGACAATGAAAAGGCATAAAAGCAATTCTAAAGTTCATAGAGGTGTTGAAGCAATTGCACATATCCCTTACCGAGGTCATAACCCAAATGCCAATCTATGCAAAAAAATTCAAAGACATACTTTCAAATAGGCGTAGATTAGAGGAGATCCAAGTGGTTTCGTTGACCGATTTGCCAAAGAAATTGGATGACTATGGAAAATTTGCAATTCCTTATTCAATCGGTAATGTGCAATTCAAGTGTGCATTGTGTGACTTTGGAGCTAGTGTGAGACTCATGTCCAAGTCGGTCTTTGAGAAAACTGGGGTAGGGGAACCTAAGACAACTCGAATATCGTTATTGGCGATCCAATTGGCAAAGTTATCAATAGGAGTTGTTGATGATATATCGATCCAAATTGGTAAATACTTTGTACCGATCGATTTTGTTATTGTTGAAATGGAGGAGGACACCAAAACACTGCTATTGTTGGGTAAACCCTTCCTAAACACGACCAAAGCTGTAATAGATGTCCATGACGAAATGATTTCCATCAAAATTGGTGAAGAGAAAATAACTTTTTCATGTAAATCGAGCTATGAATTATCCATCTAATGAAAAGTCTATTTTCAGAGTCGAGGTTGTTGAGGAGTTTGTCCAAGAAGAACACCAAAAGGCTGCCAACGAAAGGCAACTAGAAAGCATACTCGGCAATAGAAATTTGGTGATCGAAACTGATGAAAATGAGAAAAATTCCCATTCTGTGCGGGCCGCAATAATTTGAGATTTCTATTCTGGAGAAGTCAACGAGCATAAGAATGAAGTTTTGCGGGCCGCAAGGAGATGCCCGAATTTGCCGAGCCTCTGATAATTCAACCAATGATGCCCAAGGGTCGAATTAAAGCCTCTCCCGGACACACACTCTGCCACGAGTATCTTGAGTCCAATGAGACTTACCCGGTGATCATAAATGCCAACCTCACGATCAAACTCAGAAACTTCTCTGAGAATTTAGGAAACATCGCAAGGTGATTGGGTACACAATGGGGGAATCAACCCCTCCATATGCATGCACCGTATTCTAATGGAGGACGATAACAAACCAACGATTGAGGCCCAACGAGGGTTGAACCCTAATCTCAGCGAGGTAGTTTGGAAAGAGATACACAAGCTGTTGGACGTCATGATCATTTACCCAATCTCGAATAGCAAATAGGAAAGCACAGTTCATGTTGTCCCAAAGAAAAGGGGCCACACTGTTGTCAAGAGAGAAAAAATGGTGATGATTGCGACAAGACTTGTCACCAGGATCATTTACCCAATCTAGGTTTACAATTCTTGATCGAAACCTCCAACCCAATTATTTTCTATTATTTGCTCATTGAAACGATTTAAAACAACCCGAATCAACCAATTCTCTCTTGTCTAGACATGAATTGTTAAACTGGAACTCGAAGCCGACTTGTCCCTGAGGATCACGACACCTGAAATACCACTAACGACAAGATTGTATACTTTCAACCCAAATTCGATATTATTAAGGTCTAATTAAAACTTTAGAAATTGTACAAAAATACCGTATCAAATTTTTGGTGCCAATGCCGGGGACAACAATATTCTTAGTTACAGTTTAGCAATTAAATCTAGGCAATTTTTATTTTTCTTTTTTACATTCTTTCAGATTTTTTTGCTCATTTTCTCTCGCTTTCTCTCCTTGTCTTGTAGGTGCTTGAAATCTCGCCGAGGAAGGAACAATCCCACCAATAACACCAAGGGTTAGAACAATTGAGCTAGGTTCTTTCTTATAATCCAAGAAAGGCAAAGGATACGAGAAATCGAAAGACCCATACCGAGAATCATCCCAAGGAGACTCTAAATGGCGGCAGAAGAAGATATTCTTAAAGCAAGAATTGTCGATCTCCGAGCACAACTTGAGCAACCGCAAGCTGATAACTGCAATTGGGCTTATTTGGGTGAAGATCTTAACCGCAAGCGAGCTTATTTGGTTGACAAAGTCAAGAATTAGATCCGAGGACAGAGACCATAAAACATGGATACATGGCCTAAGATAGCGAATGCATTTCTAAACCGATTCTTTCCACCGTCGAAGACCAGTAGCATTCGGCATCAAATTCACAATTTCCAGCAGAGAGGCGACAAAATGATGGCAGTCGTGGGACCGCTTCAATGAGTTGCAATGAAGTTGCGCACATCACGACATTGAGGCATGGTCCTTGCTTCAAATCATTCCTAGGAGCTTCTTGTCGTATGATCGGGGGATGCTAGATGCAACCGCTAGTGGGAGCCTTGTCCACAAATGAGTTGTGGATGGATTCAAACTGATAGATGACATGGCGCTCAACCAAAGTCAATGGCATAAGTCGAGGGATCATCGATTCTTCTACCAAAGATGGTACATGAGGTTGAGTCCAACGACAAATTGCTCGCCGAGATCGCCGCTCTCAACAGAAAAAATTGACGATTTGAGAGTCAAAGCGGTAAATTCTTCTCCTTCTGCTTGTTATTTTTGTGGTGGCTTTTACCATCTCTCCGTGAATTGTGGTATGTGTGTGCAAATTGAGGGGGGTTTTGAGAAGGTAAATGTCGTGAATCAGGACAATTTTAGGTCCAATAACAATCCCTACTCTAACACCTATAATTCGAGTTGGATGAACCACCCAAACTTCTCGTGGAAGCAAAATGACCAATCGGTCCAAGGTAGACAAAATCAAGGTAACCAGAACTTTACTCGTTCAAATCAAGGGTATGGTAACCAAGGGTCCGGATCCAAGCAATTCGTTCAAAATAATGGTAACCAAGGTTCGAGTAGCTCAACAAAAATTGAACCTTGAACTAATGCATGAGGCATTCATGGCGAGCCTAAATCAAAAGTTTGATGAACTAATGATGAAATTCGAGTTGCTAGCAACATAGAATAAGCTTTTGGAAAATAGTGTGGCGCAAGTGGCACAACAAGCCACTCAATTTTCTCAACAACCAGGTACACTTTCTTCCAAACCGTACCCAAATTCGAAGGATGTCAAGGCGGTTCGACATACACTCTAAAGCAAAGCATAATACGAGGACTCGCCAATGCCTATCGATGCTCATGTGCTGACAAGAGAAGAGACCGAGCAACAAAAGTAAGATGAAACTATCTCCACAACTGAGGATCTTGCCTCAAAGGATTCTTCACAACCACTCGATGTCGTTGGTAAGGATGTGCCGTCTAAGGTAAGTACGTAGGTACCTTATTATGTACCTTCGCACATGTATGCACACTGGCGGATGTAGAGAGGTCCAGGTGCCTACCCCTGGATTTAAAATTTTGTTTTATAAAGCTTGGAAAATAAAATAAAATTTTATCCGGTGAAGTCTAGTGTCTACCCCTGGAGAACTCCAATGCCTGCCCCTGAGAAATTTCAGTCTTCGCTCTGCAGACCTCGTTTAGTTTTTATCCTATCTTCCTCTTATTTCGCTATGTTACACAGACTCTGACCATGCCTCATTCTTTCATTCTCACTCTGCTATCAACTATGCCTACCTCCCAACTTCGCTTCCAGTTAGTGGCGTATTTGTGCCTGCTTTCAGTTGTGCCGCTTGCCTAACTAATTTCAGTAATCAGAGAATCGATGCATGAGATTTTAGCATTTTTCCTATTTCTTCTACTCGATTTTGCATCTGATTCTAGTTTTGAGAATTTTTTCTACTATTTTCTCCCTTTTTTTCTTTAATTTTACAGCTACACCTAACAATACTTTCGTTTGATTTTGTGCTTTGTCTGATTTCATGAGGTTGCTAATCTCAGTTTTCTGTCTTTTTTCAATACTTGATTATTCATGTTAGCAATTAATTGCTCAATAATCAATTGTTAATTATGTGTAGATGTTATAAGTTTGTGGGACAACAACATACCACAACATAGGTTCTCATGAGAATATTTCTGAAGTTACCTTTAAAACAATATCTTGTCAAAAGATGAAAATAACACTTTAATAGATACATGATATCTCATAGTACTTTTCATTAATAGTTCTTTAGTTGTTTGTTATTGTTCACATGCATTTAGAATATGACAAGGTTGTGCAAATTTTTTTTAAATAAACAGGAAGCGCCTGTCACTTCCATTTTCATAGAAAAAAGAAGTACAAAATTCAAACACAAAAAATCGCCATCACTAACTCACTATCTATAATCCTATACTAATATATACCCTCATGAATTAAATCTAGAACCCAACAAAAATATAAAACTAGCAAATCTCTACTATCGACACAATACTATATACTAGTATAATCCTATTATATTCACTATCCTCTGACTTCATAGCTATCTATTTTCATCCTTATCTCATGGTGGTGCAATTTTGATAAATAAATTCTATTATTGCTTATAATCTCTCTTATTTTGTTATTTATAAAGGTAGTGCTTGAATGAAGCGTTAGATAAATTTTAGAAAGAGGGAGAGACAAACAAATTATGTAAAACGTATATTTAATATTTTTGACAAAATTTATATTATTATAGGTAAATTGTGCCTACCCCTGATTAAAAATCTGGATGTGTTAAAGGACAAAATTTATATTATTATAGGTAAATTCATCCTCTGCTTGTATGCACCATTTCCTTCTCGCCACTTTAAGGACAATGAAAAGATCGAGAAACAATTCTCAAAGTTCATAGATGTGTTAAAGGAATTGCACATTAACCTATCCCTTACCGAAGTCATAACTCAAATGCCATCTACGCCAAATTTTTCATAGACATACTTTCAAATATGCGTAGGTTAGAATAACCTTGGGAGATTTGCAGTTCCTTGTTCAATCGGTAATGTGCAATTCAAACATGCATTATGGGACTTGGGAGCTAGTGTGGGTCTCATGCCCAAGTTGATATTTGAGAAAATTGGGTTAGGGGAACATAAGCCAACTCAAATATCGTTACAATTGGCGAGCCAATCGATAAAGTTACCAATAGGAGTTGTTGCAGATATGCCACTCCAAATTGGTAAATATTTTGTATCGATTTACTTTTTTATTATTGAAACACCATTGTTGTTGGGTAGACCCTTCTTGAACACGTCCCAAGCAATGATCGATGTCCATGAAGGAATGATTTTCTTCGAAATTAGCAAATACAAGATAACATTTCATGTCAACCGATTTACGAAATATTCGTCTAATGAGAAATCTATTTTTAGGATTGATGTAGTTGACATGTTTGTGCAAGAAGACCTCCAGAAGGCTGCCAATGAAAGACCATTGGAAAACATGCTTCAAGATTTGGATTCAGCAGCTGGAGCCGAGCAAAATGAGCAAAATTCTCCTTCCTAGCAGGTCGCGAGGCTCAGTTCAAAAATGCAAGATTGAAGACTCTCTACGTATCTCTTGCAGGTCGCAAGGTGACTCTTGCAGGCATCAAAGTTATCCCGAAGATGGACATAGATTGGGAAGTAGTTTTGGTCCTGCTTGCGGGTCGCAAAGTGTCTCTTGCTGGTCACAAAGTAATCTTAGAAGATGGACAAATCATGGGAAGCAGTTTCGGTCCAGCTTATGGGTCATAAGGAACCTATCCAAGAGTTGACAGAGCCATATTTTTCCATGTACCTGGCTCATCTCTTGTGGGTCGCAAGGAAGGACTCAAAGAGGTATTTTCAGCCAAGGAGATGCCCGACTTCACTAAGACTTCTGACCAATCACCCAATGCAGCGCCAAAGGTCAAGCTTAAGCCTCTCCCAACCACACTACGCTATGAATTTCTCAAACCTAACGAGACTTACCTGGTGATTATCAATGTCAACTTCGATGATGACCAAACTCAGAAACTTCTCCGAGAATTGAGGAAACATTGGAAAGCGATCGAGTACACAATTGGAGATCTTAAGAGCATCAACTCCTCCATATTTATGCACCTTATACTAATGGAGGACAACCATAAACCTACCATTGAGGCCCAACAGAGGTTGAACCTCAATCTTAGCGAGGTTGTTTGGAAAGAGATACACAAGTTATTGGACATCGGGATCATTTACCCAATCTCAGATAGCAATTGGGTGAGCCCAGTTCCTGTCATCCCAAAGAAAGGGGCACCACTGTTGTCAAGGGGATAAGGGTGAGATGATTTCGACAAGACTCGTCATCGGTTGGCGAATGTGCATTGATTATTGAAAACTCAACATTGGTACCCGCAAAGAACACTTCTCGCTTCCCTTCATTGACCAACTCCTCGAGCGCAAACACGTGCACTTTTGATATCTTGATGGCTATAGCAGATTCTTTCAAATCCCGATCCATCCCAAGGACCAATAAAAGACTACCTTCACATGACCCTATGGCACATTTTCCTATCGCAGGATGCCTTTTAGACTTGTGCAATGCACTTGCGACCTTTCAACGAGCGATGATGAGTATCTTCTCTGACTTGATAGAGAAATCAATGGTTATCTTTTTCGATAACTTCTCGGTGTATGATCCAACTTTTGAACAATGCCTTACCAACACTCCATGGTATTGCAAAGAGAGAAGGTCAATCTTATGCTATGTTGGAAGAAGTGCCACCTCATGATACAAGAAGGCATCGTGTTTGGTCATTTGGTCTCGACCAAGAGTTTGGAAGTTGATAAGGAGAAAGTGGGGGTAATTGAGAAGTTGCCGCCTCCAACGAATATCAAGGGCGTAAGGAGCTTTTTAGGGCACGCCGGTTTCTATCGACGTTTCATTCGTGATTTCTCTAAAACTGCTAAGCCCCTCACCAATCTGTTAATTAAAGATGCACCTTTAATTTTTAATGCTGCTTGTTTAGATGCTTTTGATAGGATCAAGAAGGCTTTGACCTCGGCGACAGTCTTGCAACTGCCTGATTAGAGCTTGCCTTTCGAGATCATGTGCAACATAAGTGATTATGCAGTTGGTGCAGTTCTAGAACAATGAAAGGACAAGGTCCCTAGTGCAATTTACTGCGCAAGCAAAGCCTTAGACAAGGCGCATGACAATTACACGATTACAGAGAAGAATCCACTTGCGGTGGTTTTTGCAATTAACAAGTTTCGATCTTATCTTGTAGATTACAAAGTTATTGTCTACACCGATCATGCCATAGTCCAATACTTGCTGGTTAAGAAGGATGCCAAGCCTCATTAGGTGGATCCCTCTTTTGCAAGAGTTCAACCTAGAAATCAGAGACAATAGGGACAATGAAAATTTGGTAGCAGATCACCTCTGTAGACTCCAACTGAACCCAACCAAGGCGAATTATTGATTGATGACTCTTTCGTTGATGAGCAGCTCTATCAAGTCGAGTCAGTTCTGAAAGTTTTGATGCTTCGAAAGCAAGGAATAAAACAAAAATTTTATTCATCTCAAAACAAATGATCTAGCTATTATAAGTGTAAAGATAATATTTATTTGCCTAAATAATTAGGAAATAATATTATACCTTATGATTTGATCTCCAAATCAGAGTATGATTGTCTAGCTTAGCAACTTCTTATTCCCTGTGCCTTGTTCCGGTGGTTGTGCTTAGCTCGTCAACCGTCAAGCCTCCTTAGGTATCCACCAAAAGATTAAAGAAACACATGTATCTCTAAGGCTAGTAAGAGAACAACAAGTGAAGCCTTAATCCTAGTTTCAAAACCATCTTCAAAATGTCAAAATCTTAATGGAGTTTTTGTCTCAACACATGAGAGAAAAATTGGGAGAAGGAGACAAATTTCAGCTAAGAAGTTAAAAGCTAAATTTCAGACTTTTTGATATTAAATATGTCATACCTTTTTATAGGTAATTCCAAACGACTTAAAACTTGAACCGTTGGATTCTAGACTCAAATGGCTTCAATTTTCATAGGTCATACATTCAAAATGGTTGAGGTTTGCCCTTTCAAAATCATGTTTAAAGTTACCTCAAAAAATTGTTCCAAAATTTCTCTCATCTTTAATAGAAATTGATTAGATTTAATGATATACTTAAATATTCCTTTAATTATATCATCATTAATCAATTCTCCCCAGCTTAAATTTTATGGCCTATATTGGGCTTTGGGTTTAAACACATTAATCATATTAATATTTAATTAAGTCCACAATCCCATATATTAAAAGGCCAACATATAAATTAATATCCAATGTTAATTTATATGCATCTCTCATGTGTCAAAAGTCATTAAAAATATGTCACACATACTTTAAATATTATTAGGATTATTTTACAACATTTTCTTTTAATCTTTCATATAGTGTGACCCTATGGGATCCTATCATTATGGCAATGAAACTAAACATTTTAATTTCATAAAATCAATGATACAACTAGCCATGGTATATTGATTACTCAAATGATGTAGATGAAAAAGCACAATGCAAAATCATGATCCTGTAATATTAAAATATTATTGTGTCAATGCAAGGTAACTTGTCTCATGATATCAAGATAATTGCAAGGTAAGAATGTGTCATCCTTGCAAATTATTCTTTCTTGATTTTCTAAAGTTTAATTATGATATGATTAACATATAATCATATTGTATGCACATAATAAAACTTTATCAAGGGGCCCAGAGATATTATCATCTATATCGTATATAGAGGACAATGGTATCTTGATGTTTATAGTTCCTCTGCACAAGTTATATACATTGCAGTAACTGTCTATATAACTCATAGTTAAAGTGAGCATTGGAATATCAATGACACGTAACACAATACATGTGATATTTCATTTTGGGTCTATCTAGTGCTATACATCCCGATGTATACACATGTGTGATTAGCATTGACAACTCTTTGTCATATGATCTGTAGAATGTGATCATCATCTAATCCGACACACTAATCTTATATTGGTCAATTAGTGTTCCTTGCTATTACCAAGATCAAAGACTTTTAAGAGTAATTATATTTATTTCATTGGTAGAATTCTACAATCCATGTCATCAACCCAGATAACCCACAAAATATAATAACTCAAGGAACAAAATGATATAATCATTCACTAATAAAATAAATAATCAAACATATGATTTAGATCTAGGACACCAACACTAACAAGTTCATGTACCTTTGTACGTCAACCTGGCCAATTATCTTGCATGTGGATCTATACCAACCGAGTTCTCCTACCAACAAAAAAGAAGTTCCTCTCTAATACCAAGCATTATCTTTGAGAAGACCCGTACTTGTTCAAACTTGGAGTCGATGAAATTCATAGGCATTGTGTGCCACAAGAAGAAGTTCAATCAATCATTCTCCATTGTCAGTCCTCATCATATGGAGGACATGCCTCAATCGCCAAGACCGCAGCAAAAGTGCTCCAATCCGGATTTTTTTGGACAACTTTTTTCAAGGACACAAGGGCTTAAGTGGTGGCTCATGACAAGTGCTAAAGAACGGGAAACATTTCAAGAAGGCATGAGATGCACCAAAATAACATTCTTGAGGTGAGTTCTTCGATGTTTGGGCATAGACTTAATGGGTCCTTTCCCGACTTCATGTGGCAATAAGTTCATTGTTGTAGCAGTCGACTATGTCTCTAAGTGGATCAAGATCTTTGCTTGCCCCGCTGTCGATTCCAAAGTCG